>JAWWLV010000006.1:0-13199 GCA_035041135.1 Platyrinchus mystaceus | reverse complement strand
TCTCCCTCCCCTGGGGAGGGGGTGGGGGGGGGCTGCTTCTGTTCTTAATTAGAAAATTAAATTTAAAAGAAAGAAAGAAAAAAAACACCTCTTTTTTTTTTTCTTTTTGGCTTACACAGTCTGTGAGCTTGTGGTGCTGGGGGTTGGGGGGGGGTCTGGGCAGAATGGGGGGCGGGAGGGGGAGACCGGGCAGCGGGAAGGGGCCACGGGGCTGGGGGGGCCCGTTCACGCTGCCAGGGGTGAGGGGGGATGAGACCCCCCGTGTGGGATCAGCAGGCAGCAAGAGCAGCTCCAGAGGAGGCAGTTCGTGGGGTGACGGGGACCCCGGCCCCAAGGGGGCACAGGGGGGGCGCTGGCCCCCCGCTCACGGGTTCGGAACGTGTTTTCCCTGATAAAATTCCTCCCACCGGCTCTGGAAGAACCGGCGCATGGCGTGGCCGGCACGGCCCACGGCGGAGTCGTCCTCGTTGAAGGTCTGGCAGTTGTCAAACACCAACAGGGCATCGGCTGCGAACTCCGCCGAGCTCGAGTACCTGCGGGGGGACACAGGGTGAGTGAGGGGCAGCCGGGGATCCCCATGGCCCCCACGGGAGCCCCATCCCCGGGAGGGACCCTGCCAGCCCCAAAGGAAGCCCTGTCCCCAGCAGGGATCCCTGCTCTCCCCGCTCACCCGCCCCGCAGCAGCCGCGTGCGCATGGTGGCGAAGTCCATGGGGTTCTTGATGATCTTGCGGTAGCCGGGGACCAGGCGGGGGTTCACGGGCTCCAGGAAGGGCCACGCGTCCTCGTGCGACTCCATCTCCATCAGGATGATCCTGAGGGAGCAGTAGGGTCAGTGGGAGCCTCCCGGAACGCGGCCCAAGCCCCCTCCCCGCAGCCCCCCGGCCCCACTCACTCGCAGAAGGTCAGGTCGCTGGGCTGGCCCCGCAGGGTCACACCCCTCCGTTTGGTGGGGGTCAGCCCCTCCCCTGGGTATCGGGGCACGGGCAGCCCCTCTCGACGGCGCAAGGCCGGGCGGCGCCGTGGGTTCTCCTCCTCCTCCTCCGGGGTCCCCCCGAGACGCCCCCGTTTCCGCTTCTTGCCCCGCCGGGGCGAGACGGGGTCTCGGTACTGCCCTGCCTGCGGGGAGGGGAAGGGGGTCATGCCGAGCCTGGGGTCACATCAGCCCGGGCGGGTGGGGGGCTGCCCGGGGACCTACCCGGGACACGCAGACAGAGCAGAACCAGTCGCCCTCGGGCACCTCGGTCATCCTGGGCCGGTGGCAGTAGAGGTGGCAGCCGCGGTCGCAGCCGTCGCACAGCAGCAGGTGCTCATCGTCGTCCCCACGCCGGCACACGAGGCAAGTCTGTGGGGAGGGGGGGGAACTCAGTCAGGCTGGGGAGGGGGCTCTGACCCTCCCTCCTTCGCCCCCCAGAGCGGGGTCTCACCACTCTGTTCACAGACTTCTCCCAGGCGATGGATTTCTCCAGCTGGAAGATGCACAGGGACACCTGGGCCGCGCTCCGGCACCGCTCCAGCGTCTGTCGCCACGTCCGCACCCGCGGCGTGATCTCGTAGGCTCTGGGGGGGGTGGGGGGGCTCAGCCAGAGCTGGGGGTCCTGCCCTGCCTGAGCCTCCCAACCCTTGCTGGTTACTCACATCTCAGTGGGGCCCAGGCTCAGCTCCTCGGGGCTGCTCAGCACCGCCTTCTCCACCACCACCTCGTGCAGCGGCCACAGCGGCTCCTTCAGGTACCGGCGCTCCAGGTTCTGCTCCAGCTCCAGGAGACGGAGCACGGCCAGATCCAGAGGGTTGGTGCGTTCCCGGCGCAGCGGGAGCCCGTCCCGCCGGGAACGCACCGTGATGTCTTCCAGCGGCTCCACCTTGTGCTCGCAGTACCGGAGGTCGTCCCGCGTGGAGTCAGGGCTGGGGCACGTCCAGCCCTGCGGGAAGAGGGGCGTTAAAGGGGGTTCAGTGGGAGGAGGTCACCGCGGCACCAAGACCACCATCCCCGGCACCCACCCGGATCTGCAGGTCGGCCATCAGCACGCGCTGCTCCAGCTCCTCCACCCACTGCAGGACGCCGAGGTCGGTCTCGTAGGCTCTGTCCATCACCGACCACCGGGCCAGGACTTCCTGAGACACGGCGGCTCCGGCCGCCTCGGGGCGCGGGTGGAAGATGGGGTCTGGGGGGGTGAAGGGTGGGCTCAGGGGACAGACAGCTAGCAGCCCCCAGACCTGGTGGTGTGGGTGGAAGACGGGGTCTGGGTGGATGGAGGGTGGGCTCAGGGAGGGGGACAGGCAGCCCCCACCCCGGGGGTGCAGGCAGCCCTTACCGGTGGTGGCCCGGAGGCAAACCTCCCGCAGGAACTCCTTGTGCTTGGTGAGGTGCTTGTGCAGGGCCTTCTCCCGGATGCCACGGGGGTGCAGCGCCCGGGCCACAGCCTCCAGCTCCTCGGGGTCCCGCAGCCACCACCAGCCGCTCTGCATCTCTGCAAGGCAGTGCCAGGGCTCAGCACCGTGCCGGGGCACCGGCACCGCCCGCCCTGGGGGTCCCGGGCTCTCACCGGGGGGCACGGGCTGCTCCGTCAGCTGCGTCAAGTATTTCTGTTCAATCTGCTTGAAGAATTTGGTGGGGGGTCGCCCTCGGCGCTTGGGCTGCCCCGGCACGTCCTGGAGCTTCTCCGGGTTGCCCCGGCCCCGGGGGCAGGCGCCGTGGGCCCTGGGCCCGGCGTGCACCGGCGTGGAAGCGAGCAGGGGAGCCGTGGGGTCGTCCGTGGGGAGGCCGTTCAGCTGAGTGAGACAGGGGGTGTTTGAAGAGCCAGACACACCCCCTGATCCTTGGCCCCCATCCTGCAGCCCGCCTGGTCCCCAGTCCTGCAACCCCCCCCCAGCCTTGGAGCTGTTTCCCTTCTCACTTATAGCCCAGAGGGTTGGGGGCAGCAGGGCCGAGTTCCATGTGCCAACCCCGAGGACCCTGTCCCTCACCCTGGGGGTGCCCAGTGTGCAGGCTGAGGGCCCCCCACAGCCACCCAGGGAGAATCCCCCTCCCGACACAGCCCCCCAGGGTGGGGTGCAAGTGCTGGGCGCAGCCTGCCCGTGTCGTACCTGCTGGGGTGAGCCCCTGGGGGGGTCCCCACGGGTCTGGCTGCGGGGGGGCACAGCGGGGACTCGTGGTGAGGGCTCGGCCGAGGAGGCAGCAAGGGAGGCTCGGTCGTCGCAGGGCGTCCGGGGCAGCAGGTTGAACCAGGGCCCCCGCTTTTCCACAGCCTCTGGGGCACTCTGCTCCTCTTCCTCCTCCAACTCCTCCTCCATGGGATCCGAGGGGGCCTCAAGTGGCGGGAGTCCCGTGTCCCCCTTGCCGGGGCTGCTGGCCGGGGTGAGGACGGAGTCCTTGAGCAGGGACGACTGGGTCTGGCTCAGCCAGGAGAGGAAGGCGGACTGGCTGAGGTCGTGCTGGCTCTGCCCCAGGGGCTCCGGCTCCTCCAGGACCCCGTTGATCGGGGTGGGTCGGGGTCCGCAGTGCTGAACCAGCTCCTCTTTGCTCTTCCTGGGCCGGCCACGGGCACGGGCGGCCGGGCAGCTCGTCCGGCTGGGGACGGGCACGTCCGCCGGCTCCTCCTTCACCGGGGACACGTGGGGGGGCATCTTCTCCTCTGGGGGCTCCGGGAGCGCTGGCTCAGCCGCTGTGAGGGCAGGAGGAGGAGGAGGTGAGATGTGGGGTCCTCTCCCGGCTGAGAGAACCCCCAAAAGCCCCTTCCCCGCTCACCCTCCGCGCCCTCCACGAAGATGCCGCCCAGGTGGGGCAGGACCCAGTAGCGCCGCCGGTACCGGTCCTGGCCCAGGGAAGCCGCTCGCAGTGTCTGGGAGGAATGGAGCAGCTTCTTGCGGAAGAACATCTGCCTCTGTGGGGAGAGTGGGGGGCGGTGAGGGGGCTGCAGCACCCCAGCAGGGCTGAACCCCCAGCCCTCCACCGCCCTGCTCACCTTGGCCAACTTCTCGATCTGCCGCTCCAGCTCTGGGACGCTGGAGGCAGCCGTGTCGGCCTGGGGAAGGGATGGATCCGTCAGGGAAGCACCAGAAGACAGGAAAGAGACCCCCAAGAGTGGCATCCCTACCTCCGCTCCCCAACCCCGAACCACCCCACCTCCTCCTCCCGGCGGGATCTCCGTCCCCGGCTCTCCTCCTCCTCCTCCATCTCCAGGCCCGTGTCCTCGGTCAGGCGGGAGCTGCGCCGGCGCCGTCCGTCCTCCAGGCCCGTGATCTCCGACTCGGGACGGCCCGTCTTCTTGGCCAGGGCGACCTTCAACCTGCCGGGACACAGTGGAGCCGTTTGACTCCTGCCCCTCCACCCAGCCCCACTCCCCCAGAGGCGCCTGCTCACACCCCACCGCTGGCAACACCACTCCGAGACCCCCCAGTGCCGGACGGGGGGTCACAGGAGGGTCTCGGTACATCCAGTGGCACAGCCCTGTCCCAGCCATGTGCACCAGGGGTGCAGGCAGCCCCCTCCCCACCCACCTGCGCAGCCGGCCCTCGATGATCCACTTGTTCTTCCTGTAGTTGGACATGTTCTCCAGGGTCTTGTCGATCTCACTGCAAGGACAGGGCGGGGTGGCTGCAATGGCAGCTCTGGGGGGGGAACAGGACCAGCTCCAGGGGGCCAGAGGATGTTCGTGCCCCCCACCCAGGCTCACCTGATGATGAGGGCACTGCTGTTGAGCTCGTTCACCAGGAAGACCAGGATGGCAGCTTTCCACTCGGGGGGCAGCGCCTGGAAGGGTTTGGTGCGCAGCCCCTCGCACAGCTCCGCGCCCGCCCCGTGCGCCGTCAGGAAGCAGCGCAGGATCTCGGACACCGTGTCACGGTTCAGGCTGATCTCCGACACCTTCTCCCCCAGGATCTTCAGGGACTGGGGAGAGCAGAGTGGGAGGGGTTGGGGAGTCACTTCCTGTCCCCACGGGGGATTTGCCAGGAGTGGGTGAAGGCAGGACCCCATGGCGGAGAAAACCAGGCCAGGAACCCAACTGGGAGCAAGCCCAGGGGTGTCCCCAGCAGGGTCCCTGCAGCAGGTGAGATTTGGGGGCACCCCAAAGGCTGTTGGGGGTCAGGAGCTGGCTGGGCACAGGGAGCTGCAGTGAGAGCAGCACCTCCCAAATCTGGGCTCCTCTTCCTGACAATGCCAGTCAGGGAAGTGGGAAAAGGGGAAGGGAAGGGGGGATAAGGGAAAGTCAGAAAAGAAAAGGGGACAGGGAAAGGGCGGGTAAGGGCCGTCTCACCTGGCAGTAGGGCGGCAGCCCGGGGTCGTAGATCGCCGCCTGCAGCAGCCGCACCAGCAGGTCCTGCAGCTGCCCGGCCCCCGCGCCCACCCCCAGCAGCCCCTCCTGCAGCGCGCCCAGCGTGGGCACGTCCCGCGCGGGGTCCAAGCCCAGCACTTTGCCGTAGCTCTGCAGGAACTCCACGACTGTCAGGCAGTCGGAGAAGGCGCGGCTGGGCAGGACGAGCCCCGGGATGCGGGAGAAGGCTGGAAGGGGCTGCAGGAAAGAAGAGGGAGGGGGGTCAGGGCCAGCCGTCGGCTCACCGGTGTGACCCAACCGAGCCCCCCGGCCCAGCCCACCTGGTGGTCCCCCAGGCACATGTCCTCCGTGGGCTTCTTCATCTCCTCCAGGATGAGCTGCTGCCGCTGCCGCTCCTCCACGCGCCGCTGGGCCACCAGCCCCTTGTCGGCCTTCCGAGCCCCCTTGCCCTTCTTCTCCTTGGGCCGAGCCTTGTCCTTGCCTTTCTCCGGCTTCCCCTTCTTCTCCTTGGCCTGGGGACAGATCCCAGATGTGTGGGGAGAAAAGGAAAGGGGAGAAAAATCCAGCTTCATCTTCCCGCTCCTCCCTCTCCCTGGTCCCCTTGTACCCATGGACCCACCTTAGGCTTCTTCTTGGTCTCCTTGGCCCTGGGGGCTTTGGCCTCCTGCTTCTGCTTGTTCTTGGCCTGGGGGAACGAGACCCACTTAGGGACCCACACACACCCCCACACGAGGGAGACCCCCACCCCAGACCCGAGGAGCCCCAACGCCCAACCCCGAGCCCCGCACTCGCACCTTCCGCCTCATTTTCTTCTTGATTTTACTCATTTTCAGCTTGTCCTCATCGCTGAGCACCTCTGGAGGGCAAGAGAGGAAGGGGATAGATGGACCAGGCACTGAGGTCCCACTGGGGCCAGGCTGTGAGAGGCTGTGCCAGCCCCCCCGAGCCAGCGGGGCCGGGCAGGGGGTACCTTGTGCTTCGAGCCTCTTCAGCAGCCGTGCGTCTGTCTTGCTCAGCAAATCCACCATCCTGACCTTGGGTGGGCGGCCCCGGCCCCGCTTGGCGGCCGGGGGCTCCTTGGGCTTGGCCTTCTCGGCGTTGCGGGGCCGCCCGCGCTTGCCCGTGATGGCCTGGATGCGCCCGGGGATCTCCTCGGGGCTCAGCCTCACCCACTGCACACCCTGCAGGGCCACAGGTCAGGGTCACCCCCAGCACAGCGCAGGGCTGGGGGTCGCAGGGGGGCTCAGCCGCCCCCAGACCCACCTCTGGCGTGTCCCGCTCCTCATAGAAGTCTCCCACCGGCATCCGGGGGCTGAAGCTGAAGTGCTCGCGCCGCACGTCCTGCACCATGTTCCTGCTCAGGTACTGGGGGGGAGGAGGAGGAGGAGGAGGAGGAAGGCTGTGAGCTCTGGGCACTCTGGGCTCACAGCCACATCCATCAGCTCAGTCGGGGGCTCTGGGGGGGCTGTGGAGGACCAGGACCCCAGGGCAGCCCCCACCCTGCTCCCCCCAGGGGACTGTACCTTGATCACCTCCGGGAACTGCTTCATCCTCTTCCCGCAGGGCCCGTAGTACCAGGTCTCACCCTGCCAGCGGTGGTTCCCCTTCTTGATCCGAACCTCCCGTCTCCACCTGGGCACAGGGAGTGTCAGCCCGGGAATGTGGAGCAGGACAGGGGGGATGTCAGACAGGATGGGGGAGTGCACAGGGAGAGGGGGACAGTGTCAGGGACAGAATGGAAAGGGAATGGGGACGGGAGCAGGATGGAGAAGGGACAGTGCCAGGGGCAGGATGGTGGGAGGGGGAGGTGTATAGCAGGGGGACAGTGTCGGGGGCAGCACAGCAGGAGGGGCACAGCACATGTCACATGTCACCTGTCAGCTGCCACACGTACCCGTGCTGCAGTGGGAAGCGCACCTCCTCCTGCGTGGCGATGCGCCGGCGAGGGACATCCCCTGTGGAGAGGGGACAGGACGCTGGGCTGGGCTGTGCCAGCGGACAGGGGACACTTGGGGGGCACCCGGGGGGGCTCCCGGCCGTACCTGCCGCCGAGGCGCCCAGCGGAGCCGCCTCCTCGCTCTCTCCTTCTGGTGCGGCTGAAGTCTCCGGGCAGCTGTCGGCGGCCTCTTCCTCCTCCTCCTGCTCTTCCTCCTCCTCCTCCTCCTCCTCCTCCTCCTCCTCTGCAGACGGGGCCGGGGACTCCGGCTCCAGTGGGGGGTTGAGCTCCAGGGACCCCGACTCCCCCAGCCCCGCGTGGTTGCCGCTGTTCAGGTCGACGCTGCTGCCGTCTGTGGAGCCGAGGGCAGGGACGTCAGCGGAGCCTTTCCTGCTCCGCCCAGGACACCGGGCTGTGCCGGGGGTGGGGGTGAAGGGAGCTGTGCATCTCCTCCCCGCGCTGGCCAAGGGGACCCCTGTGGGGCTCGTGCACTGGCACCAGCGCTGGCACGTCGTTCGTGCCCCACTGGCACACGTGGGGTGCCCACGGGGGCGGTGGGGTGACACCCCCAGCGTGGGGGTCCCCGCTCTGCCCATCCCGGGGTCTCACGTACCGTGCAGGGCGGGCGAGCCGGGGCCGTCGAGCAGCGGGGCAGGCGGGGGGCTGGTGGGCAGCAGGCTGAAGGGGCTGGCATGGAGGGGGGAGCTGGCAGCCAGGTCGGGGGGCTCCTCCAGGGACGACTTGTCGCTCACCAGCTGTGAGTCGTCCATGGTGTAGAGGTCGCCGGTGCCCGGGTCTGGGGAGGGGGGTGAGCACCAGGGCTGGGGGCACGCAGACCCTCATCTCCACTCCCAGGGCAGGGCAGGGGGGGGGTCTGGCTGAAAAGGCTCCGGCAGAAGAGGGGTTAAAGGGGTTTGGGCCCCCCCAGCCCCGCCCCCTCCTCTGGGAAGCGCAGGAGCCCAAAATGGCCGTGGCTGGCGATGTTCACCAGCGCGGAAGTTCAGGCGCTGAGTAACAGCCTCGTCACAGAGCTGGGAAGGCCGGGAATGAAGGCAGGGAAAGGCAGGGAAAGGCCGTGAGCGCGGCGCGGGAGGGACGCGGGCCCGCCCCTGCCCGCCGGGGGAGGCCACGGTCATCACCTCCATCATCGGCATCGCCTCCTCCACTGCCACAGCCACAGCCAAAACCACAGCCACAGCCACAGCCACCGCACCCAGGGCACCCAGAAGGGCTGGCGCTGCTTCCCGGGCACCGTGGCCTGGAACGGCCGTGCCCCCCACCCCGGTCCTGCCCACCACAGCTCCCGATACCACGTCCCCAACACCTCCCTACCTCTGGCCAGGGACTCGAAAGGCTCGAGGGGGTCCTCACTGAGGATGTGGGAATCCTCCAGCCGCGGGGCGATGGGCGATGCGTCCCCCAGGCACCCACTGCCCGCGCCGGGGGCCAGGACGGGCCCCTCCTGCCCGAGCGGCACCGCGCCGGCAGCAGCCCCGTTGTAGCTGCAGATCTTCAGATCTAAAGGGAACAGCCGACCGAAAACGGAGCCTGAGGCGGTGGGATGTGACAGTGACAGGGTATCCCCAGCATAAGCCATCGCTGTTCCCCACACCAGGACACCCAGCCCTCCCATGGCACCGGCTGCTCCTGGCCTGGTTAAGCAAGATCCCAACACCAGGTCTGAGCTGTGACGGGACAAATCCCATCTGGGGCATGGGGGAGGCGGGTCAGAGGGAATTCCCCAGGGAATGTGGTGCCCAACTCCAGCAGGATCCAGCACCTGCTTGCTGGGGCCACAGCGCCACATCCCAGAGCTCTGCCAGCCCTCCTGGGCTCCTACCTGGCTGTGCCTCCTCCAGCTCCCGGCTGCCCACCAGCCCACCCCCGTTCTCCGCGATGGCGCTGGGGATCTCTTTGGCAGCGCCGCCGGTGTCTCCCTGGCCGGGGCCCGGCTCCTCCGGGGGCAGCGGGAAGGGCTGCGTGTCAGAGCCCAGCATGGGCGAGGGCTGACCCGCCGCGTAGAAGCCGTCGGGCCCGTTCTGCATCAGCTCAAAGCTCTGGTCGTGGAAGGAGTCGTAAAGCTCCTGCGAATCAAAGTTCAGCCCCATGGGCCCGGCGGTGCCGTTCCCCCAGAACTCCTGCCCGGCCGCCCGCAGGTTGGGGCCGTGGCCCGGGGACGGCGGCCGGGACCCCCCGGCCACGCCGTTGAGCGGGAACGGTCCGAGGGCGGGCGGGCCCCCGTCCTTGAGGCCGCTGGCGGGCGCGTAGGGCGCGTAGTCCCAGAGGCAGTCGTAGGTGCGGAGGGGCTGGGAGCCGGCGGGCGCCGAGCCGGGCGGGAACGTCCCTGAAGTACCGGGGTGCGATACAGTAGAGAAGCCATTGACATTCATGCCCCCGTTCAGACCTGTGAGGGGGCAGAGGGACAGCGGGGTCAGCGGTGTGGGGTCGTTCGATGTCAGGCCCTGCCAGCAGTGGGTGAGAGGCTTGAGGATGAACAAAAAACCCGTCCTGGCAGGTGCCAACCCCCCACCCTGGTGGTGGTGCCCCCCCCGTGCCTGGACAGAGCCGGGGGGTTGCACCATCCCCGTTCGCCAAACCGGCTCTGCCACGGGCTCCGCCGACACTGGGCTGAGCGCCGCAGGACGCCAGGGATTAGCCGAGTGCTTGGCAGGGCTGTGCCGGATCAGCTGACCGGCCAAATCCACGCACAGACCCTGTGCCGGCGCAGCTGCGTTTCTAGGCCAAGGCGACGGTGGGCACGCGCAGACCCCGGCCCCGGCCCCATGGGAGCTGCTGCGGCCTCTCTGTCCCCACGGCCCTTCCATCCCCAGAGCCACTCCATCCCCACGGCCCCCCCAAACCCTGCGGCCCCCCCCATCCCCACGGGGTCACTTACTTTTCCCTTGTGGGGGGAAGCCGAGCGGGGAGCTGTGGGTGAAGGGGTTGTCCCCTGAGGCAGGCGTGGGTTTCGGTCCTGAGGCAGCGGGTGTGGAGGAAAGGCCAGTGAAGTTAAAATGGTTGTTTGTTTCCATTTCTGCACAGGGGACAAGATGCACCACAGTCAGTTGCTGGCAGGGACTAGTGCTGCCACCACGGTGACCACCCGGCCTTGCCAACCATGGCGGGGGTCACCGGAGCATTGGGACCCTCCGCTCCTGCTCCCTGCCATCTCCTGACCCAGCGTTCAAGGGCTTGGGAGGGTGAGGAGTCGCATCAAAGCCCCTCAGGACTGGCCCAGGCTTGCCACCCCGGCTGGATGAGCTGCCACCTGTGTGAGTGCAGCTTGTCACCGTGCTCAGCTGTCCCCAGGGACGGCCACCACCAAGATGTGACCACCCTGTGCCGCCTGCCTGCATCAAACTTGGGCACTCGGCTCCCTGGTGCTGCCATCCTGGGGGGGCTCCCAGCCAAGGACCTACAGGGACCCCCCCAGAGCAACTCCATGACCCCATGGGGTCCCAGGACAGCCCAGAGCTCCTGGCACAGGGATGACCCTGTGGTGTCCCCACCGCTGCCATCCCCCCTCAGTTGGAGGAGATCCCACACCCCATCCCGCCGGCACAGCTCCAGGATCTGAGGCTGGATCCTGACTGGGAGCAAACAGGAGCTGGAGCCCCAGTACAGGGATGGGCAGGGGCCTGGTGACCTTCATCACCCTGGCACAGCAAATGGTCCCTCAAACCAGAGCCCACAAGGAGGGTTCTGTGTGGGTCCAGCCCCAGGATGGGACCCTGCTGTGCCACTGGCACGGCCTGAGGGGATCCTGGCGCGGGGCAGCCGAGGCCCTGCAAGCCCAGCAGACAAGGTGGGAGATCCGGCAGGGACCCGCAGGGACACGCTCTGGGGCTGCCACTGCCGGCATCTCCCGGTCGCGCCGTGCTCGTCAAACCTGCCACTGGCCGAGGCGGCGCCGGCTCCGCCGACCTCTCCGGAAGGCCAAGGCTGCCGCGCTCGGCACGGCACTTCAGCAGCAGCTTGTGGCACGGCCCGTGTCGAAACCCGGATTTCATCACACCCTCGCCCGCCTCAGCTGGTGCCCTGGCAGGGGCCGGAGGGCCACCGAGCCTGGCTGGGGCCACTGGTGATTCATCCGCCAGAGAAACCCGTATGGGCGGTGACGCAGCTGCTGCCACACACACGTCGCTCCCGGACATCCCAGGATGGCCCTGCAGCCACCCCCCCGCCTGAGCTGTAAGTAGGGGGCTGGCCCTGCCCTGACCCCAGCAGGGACCCCCGGCCGGCCAGGGACAGCGGCCACGGTGGGGCTGGATAAGGAAAAGCCTTTCCGGTCCCACCCCGTGTGTGATGTGCTGGCCAGGAACACACTGCCGGCTTTGGAGGTCAGAGGAGGCGGCAAAGGGATGTGCCAGAACCGGGCAGGTGGCGGCTGCAGGTCAGCGCTGCAGACTGGGATGGATTGGGCACTCACTGGTGTGGAGAGGGGGCCGGGAGAAAATAAAACCTGGGAAGTGTGAATGTCACCCGCGCTCCAGGGACAGCCCGGGCCCTGAGGATGCCAGAGCCGCCCTTGGCATCGCCGGGAGCTCAGCCAGCACCAGGTGCAGTGTGGACACAGCCCATCCGTGGCCATCCATGGCCATCCATAGCCATCCACGGCCTCCCAGCCAGGCTGGGGCTCCCGCAGCCCCGCTCCCCCCGCACATCACCGAGTGCGGAGCTGCCAAAACTGGGCCACAGCGCGAAACAGGAGCCGGGTGAGGTGGGGAGGGCGGGGGGCAGGAGCCTCGGGATGGCAGCACCGCGGGGTGACGGTGGGTGCACGGGGGGGGGTGATGACCCTGGGGCTGACCCGGGGCTCCCACTTCACCGGGCACGGCCGGTGTGGCAGCGATGCTCGCCCGGGTGTCAAACGCGGTGGCAGCGGCACCCACAGGCCCCGGGGATCCCGGTGAGGACACGGGGGGGGGAGGACTGCCCCGGGAGCCAGGACCGGGGGGGCACAGAGCTCCGGGCTGGGGGGGGCTGTCGGTGCCGTGGAGCCGCTGCCATTCCCTGGGCGGGGAGCTCAGCCCCCCCCGGCCCTGCGGCCCCCCCGGCCCGGTGGCACCGGGAGGCCCCGGGAGCGTGACGCGACCTGATTAAAAAGGACGTTTCAAAAACAACGACACGCAACAACCGGCTGCCATTTCCCGGCCACTTCCTGCGGGGACGGACACGGGGGGACACGGGACCGGCACCCCCCGCACCCGGCGGGATCCCCCCGGTTCCTGCGGCAAGGACATCCCCCTCCCCCGGAGCCCCCCCCGTCGGGTCTCGGGGGATGGGGGGGGGGCTTCCGCCCCCACGCGCCGCCGCAGGGGGTCCCGGTGCCGGTGGGTGCGGGAGGGGGGGACACGAACGGGCGGTGACGGAGGGGAGGGGGCTCTCCCCGACCTCCGGGACGGGGGTGCGGGGGAACCGCACCGGCCACCGGGGACGTGGACTCGGGCTCCCCACGGGTCCAGGCCATTGGCCGCCGCACTGGGAGGGGAGCGGGGGGGTCTGCGAGGTCCGGTAACGCCGGGGGGGGGTCACGCCATGGAAGCAGGATGCGCAGAAGGAAAGGGGGGAGAGGACGGCGTCTCACCGAGGTCAGGAAAGGGGAGCGAGAAGAGATTTCGCCTCTCCCGGGGCCGCCGCCGCGGGGCCGCAACTGCCGCAACCGAACCCCCCCCCCCCGCCCCGGCCGTTAACGGCCCGTTACCGCCCGCCCCCCGCGACCCCCGCACACCCCCCGCACCTCGCAGGCGGCGGCGCGGCCCGGCTCAGGCGGCGCGGGGCGGGGGTCGGCTCGGCATGGCGCGGCCCCTCCGCCGCACCGGGCCGGACCGGGGCCCCTCCGCTCCGCTCCGTTCCGCTCCGGTACCGGGGCCGGGCCGCGGAGCCGAACCCGCGGCCGCGGCAGGAAGCGCCTCGCGCCGCCGGGCGGTCCCGGGACCGCCCCCGTCCCCTCCCCGGCCCCCCCCCCCCGCCCCCCCCCCCCCGCCC
>JAWWLV010000005.1:30927755-30968206 GCA_035041135.1 Platyrinchus mystaceus | reverse complement strand
TCACCTAAAAAATCCATTGCGCAGGCTTGAAAGGTAAAAACACCTTTCCCAGTTCTTCGTTCGCGAAGACTGGCCACGTTGGTTTTTTTTTACGTTTTTCTGTTAGCACTGTCCTCTGTTTCTTGTCTTAATATTTTGATTCCTATCTCTGTTAGCTGTTTTTCATAGTAATCACATTCACTCTGATGCTCTCAAGCTTAATGTGCTTCTAGACTTCAGTTTTTCTCTTCGTTCCTTTGGTGCTGCACTCCTGGGGCTTCAGCTCAGTCAGATCCAGTGACTCTGGAGAGATCCTTCAGTGCTCACGCTGTGCTGCAGGTGCTGTTTCTAGCTAGAAATCCCAATATTTAACTGGATTTTCAAAGTGCTTTCAATATGTGCAGTAATATATCCTTAACATGAAAACAAATCTTCAGTAACTTTTATAAAGGAGCTGTCCTCATGGGAAAACATTCAAGTCAAATTTCTAATAATTTGATGAGAGTAGTATGTTACACAAATGTCCCTTCTTCGTGTATCTCCTTTATGTGCTCAAACCCCTTCAACAGTTGGGAAAGTCTAATTCCATGTTTTTCTTTCTTTGTCAGTTACCCAGTGGAATATGAACTGCTAATTGTGTTTATAAAATATGTTACAAATATGTAATTTTACAGTAAGGTAGAAATGAAAAAGTCAAAGAGAATGTTTGGCTGACCTTTTAAGAAATGTTTTTGGTTGATGCAATATAGGACACTGTAATCTATGGTTGGCTTTGGGGGCCTGGCTCCTAACAGCGTTTGTGTGAGGGAAAGGAGGGGGGAATTGTTTTCCCTGGAAATGATGCAGCAGTATCCAAATTCAGTGCAGCTGGAATTTTGATTCAGTGCTTTGAAGTGGGATGAGACACTTGCAGTAGATTGTCATCCTCTCTGTATTTCATGAGTCACCCAAAGCTGCATGCTGTGCCATCTGCTAACAGTTTGAAGGCACCAAATCCCCATTAGCGGTATTGTCTGTGTTGCTTCACAAAAGGCTGACTAAGTGTGCCTAGAGCTTCACACAGACTCAGGATACCAAAAATGGTCAAAGTTGTGACCACCCGAGAGGAGGGCAGGTGTTATTGAAAGGGCCTGATGCTTTGTAGAAATTGGGTGCTCTCCTGTCTTGAGAAATTAGAAATGCTTGTGTACAAGATGATGTTGGAATCAAAACTACTTGAAGAGTTTATGAAAAGCTGAAAACAAAGAGCTAAAAAGTGGAGCTCAGTATGAACGAAGAGTACTCAGACTGGGAAAACAAGAAAAGTGGTCTTTTCTCTCACACAGACAACTGCTTGGCATCTTTTGCAGAAGTGGAAGAAACTTAAAAACAAATGAGAAGGACAAGAATTTATAAAGTGCTAGAACTACTTGTTTTTCATGTTAGATGGAGCTCTATTGAAGTAATATTCCTACAGTATTTGCATCAAGATAATTGCATCATACAATCTGCCATCGTTCTTTCCAAAACAAATGAGTACAACTAGATATACAAGATACACAAGAGATAAGAAAGTTAGATAGTCTTGTCAAAGAAAATGTCCTGAGACTTTGGTTCTCAAAAATCTGAGGCAGGAATTGGAACGTTTGTAAAGAAGGTGGAAGAAACACTTGAAAATATGCCTTGATTGGATGGGAGAGCAGGAGAAGTGAAGATCCTGGTTTCTTTGTGTGCCTCCTTCTCCACAGTGCTAAATTCAGTGAATTCTGCCTGCCACATGGTTTATTGCATATACAAACACAGTGTGCAGGAAATAAAGTCTTAAAGACTGCACTCACAGCAGACACAGCGGGTACATTGTATGCTCTGGGTTCTGTTCTAGATAGACTGAATTTACAGTCCTCATATTTCGGTAAATATAATCCCTTGCTAAATGTCAAAAGGTTAGCTCTAAAGGCAGTCATCTTCGCTGCAATGAAGCCAAAGTCCAGATCTTTGTTCTGATGTAAAGGCTTGCTTTGTCCGTATAAAATAATTTTGAACTCATATATCCATATACTATTTCCCCCCAATCCCCAAAAAAATAAAAAATCTTCAGTAGAAAAATCAAACAGCACATCAGATGCATCAGTCATTCCACTGGAGAAAAAAACTAATGTGGATTAACGTTTTTAAAAGGATGAGCCATGTCAATCGGTTATGTTTTATGTATTTCAATTGGAAAGGATTTTTTTTCCCAGCATTTGACTGATTTCTAGTTCTGAAAGTGTTTGTGTGTCTATGAAGAGTCCTACCAAAGGCAGGTTTCTTATATAAATAATTTCATGTAGACATGTAGGAAAGCTCATGCCTGTGTATATAATTTATGTACTTAATTAGTTTCTGTCTTTGAGTAACTACTTGCTATATTTCTAAATAGTTTTCAAATATGAGATCCTAATGTTCAACTGCAGCAGATAAGAAATTTCTCCAGTGTTTTCTTTCACACTTAAGTAAAACGAAGTTTGGAACAGCCCTGAGAGAGTGATGAATTAAAAGTGAGATGTTTAATTTAGACTGGGCTTCAATTCATGTTGTTCTTAGTCCATTATTTATAAGAGGTATTATGCTTTACTGTAAATGCTCAGTGTTTGAGGTCACCAATTTTTTCTGCTAAACCATGTTGAACTTTAATTGAACAATAAAAGTAAAAAATCTTCTATGTACTCTTCCCATTCTTCATGTTTTTCTAAACTTGTCTTTATTCTTTGTTACTTTTTAAATTACTTTCCTGACCTTTTTGCTTTTGCAATGGTCAAGCAAAATATATAAATTTTACAAGTTCACATAGAAGGAGGTTGAAGAAAAACAGTTGAATAATATTTATAAGTGCAAAGACTACTTTAAAATTACAAAATGTTAAAGTAGTCAGCTTTGCATGAGGTACTAATTAATTAATCCAGTCCTAATCTGTGCTTTTGTATTGTTATTTCTTACAGGATAAAGCATTAAGGCATAGTTTTACTTTTCAGTGTGTGGTGCACCACATACATGCGTAGTACATACAGAGTTAATAAAACATAAACACTAATGTGCTTTGCTTTGCTGTTAAAACTACCTCAGGATTTACCAAATAATCCAACTCTTTTTGTATCTTAAGGATACGATGTGTAAACCCACGTCAAGATGGGACATGCTTTTCTTTGGGAGCTACAATTACTGTTGATAGATGCCAGCTAGTTTTATTGACTGATTCTTTTTATCTTTTAGATCACATCACAGGCTTAATAATGTCTGACATGTCCAGAAAGGCTTGTGACAGTGGTGGTAGAGGAACTGGTCAGCTGGGATCTTTCATTTTGCAAAGATAATGCATGTCAGGAGCTTGGGAGGATGAGCTTGCTGCAGAGGTGAGACACTTTCCTTTCCGCCTAAGCCAGGCAGGGGGAGCACCAAGTCTGGATATCCTCCTGCAGTGGAGCCACTTCTGGTTTACAAGTGCCTTCAGAATACCCTGACCTCAGTGAATATTTTGTCCTAAACTGTGTAAAAAACACAGCTGATAGCATGGGATCAGCTGTTTGCTGTTTATGTTTCCAGGCTGTATCTGCGTAGTCTAAGTTGCTGCAGTATAACTGTAATTTATTTTGGTTAATTGGAGTGAAAATGCAGGAACTGGAGCCAGCAGAAACTGATGTAGAAAGCACTTTGCTACTTAGAGAGTGACTAATGTTTCTGTGTTCTTACTGTGTTCTTATTTTCTGCCTTGATCCAGATTAAGGTACATCAGCCCCTACTGTTATGTTCCACAGTTATACAGTGGTCTTGCTGTGGAAAGAGGAGAGGATTTTGCTTTCCCCCTTGGGGAATGCCTTAACCACAAGAAGGTTATGGAGCAGGTAAGCACTATCACTGCTCTTTTCCTCTGCAACATCTTTAAAAGAAAAGCATTAATCCTGTTCTTTGGAAAGGAAATTGTGGGAATGTGCTTGTCAGGTGCATGCTGGACTCTGCACACGCTGCCACCCTTTGTCCTCCGGAGCTCAGTGTCCTGTGCTGGCAGAGGGCACAGGTGGAGGGTTTGCAGTGGCATTGCATTGGGTGTTTGCTACACGGGAGTTTGCATCTTCCTGGCTCTTTTGGACACTAAGTTCCCCCTCAGCGTTGCAGTAGTGAACACACCTCACTGGAGTTTAGAGACTAAAAGATACGGACCTAAATTCTCAGGTTCTTTAATGAAGTTGGATGCCAAGCGTTTCTGTGAAAATCTTCTTTGGCAACATGTATTTTACGTGATATGCTACTTTTGGAACAGCATCTTTGTATTAACAGCAGTGAGGAGAATCACAGCATGTCCACATATGACTGGATGGGGGCAATGTAGGGACTGCCCTCAATTGCTGTTCAGTTTTTGCTGGCTTCTTGGCTGGATATTTTCACACCCAGTCACCATAAAGCACTGCTGTAGCATGTTGGGTTTGCCTGTTCTAGGCTAGATGAGGCTGAATGGTGTTTATAATTGCCATGTAATTTACAGAGTTTAGCGTGGCTTGGCTTTAAGCATATAATGTTAAAAATAGCTTTTTAAAACAAGTCAAGCAAATCATAGTAAGCAGTAAGTTGCTGGTAATCGTCCTTCTGGTGTAGAGGTGTCTTACATTCACTGATTGAGAGTGTACATTAAATTAATCACAAACTCCTAGAAGTTAATATTAATCAACTGAAATCACTTTATATAGTAATTTGGTAATTCATTAATTAAGGAAGTTTGTGCTTATGTTCAGTTGCATCAATTGTCTTATGATCCATTTTGTTTGCATCTCTATCTCTCTTGCTCTTGGCACCTACTAATTTTTAAAGAAAGCAGTCATGCCTATAGTTAAAATAGTCTAAATTCTTAACAGGACTGAAAAAAACCCGCTGTAGTTGCACCCCTTTTTGCCTCAAGGCATTCTGGTTTTCTTTGGGCTTTTTAATGGAATTTTTTCTGGATTTTTTTATTTTATTTTTGTTTGGTGGTTTATATATGAACTTCATGAGCAGACATGTTGCATTTTATGTTCTTAAGTAATCATGGTAGTGTCTTTACATAGATAGAAAGAAGCTGGCCTGAAGTTACTTTGGTGGGCATTTTGATGAAATAGTTTTTTTCCTCATTAAACTGTAACTTGTATTTGAAATCTTACATGAAGAATGATATGATTTTGATATGTTATCACTTATGAAAGGTTTTTCTCTCCCAAAAAAGAAAGAAAAAGAAAATAATAATAACAGAAAAAGGATTGTGTGTAGTCTCCTGGCTAGATAAGATATCCACTGTCACAGTCAACCAGTAAAACCTTCTTGCTTGTCAATCACTGCATTTGAACCCCTGTATGTCCACCAAACATGATCTTTTATTATTTCATAGCTCTTTTGAACAGAATAATGTCTTTTAGTGAAATTTCAAGTGCAATATCTTATTTGCATTGGTACACAAGCTCAGGGGGTATTTTATTAATTTCCTGTGCTCTCTGAAAGGCTCTAGTTAAGGCCTAATGGATACAGTAAAAAAGATACTGTCTAAAGCAAAACAAATTAACAACAGAGTGCAAGAATCTCAGATGGCACTGGAGAGTTTGTCTCCTCTGCACTCAATGACATGAAATCAGTCTGCAGCAGCACTAGTTCCCATGTGTTTATGTAATTGTGGGAATAAAATCTAATGAAGCCCCTGGAAGCAAAATTTTAGCATTTGTTATAGGTTTTAGTTTCCTCCCATTGCCATTTTGGGTCAACACATTCAGAACAACAGCAGAAGCAGTTCTGGTATGAATATTAGTATTGCATATTCCTATTTAATATGTGCAATGTGGGAGTGGGAATATTCCTATTGTATATGTAGGTGTGAGTGATGCTTTTTTAATTTTTTTTTTTAAAAACCAGTTTTGACTGTTACATGTGCTTGCATGTCAGCATTAGTTTGTGTAAATTAAACTTCAGGTGCAAAAAGACAATGACAGCTGCAGAGAGATGCTTCCTTCTCTTTTTCTAATCTTACTTTTGATCTTTAAAAAAAAAAAAATTTCTGGAAGTTAAAATTCAAATCTTTTCATTAGGGTGTCAGAAAGAAGAAAAAAAAGAAATAGAGAACTCCTGCCTCTTTCTTTCATCCCAAACCTTGCCTAAAAACCTGAAGGTGCTACTCACAGTATTGCCAAGTTATCCCACAACAAAGGGCTGCTCAGGATTTATAATATTAGTTCCCTAGAAACCTAAGCTGTGTCTGATTTTTTTATTTATTTTCTTTTAATACTGGCTTCATTCACTTACTGAGGATCTTTTCTATTTATACAGTACATGTTAGGTAAAGAAACTATATGCTTATGTTAGATATACCTCCCATTCTGTTACAACTGGGTTACTTTTTTAAGTACTGCTGGAGCAGAACATCGAAAGCACTCAGTGTCTCATTTGTGTTCTTCAAATGAGGTGTTGTTGGAAACTGCATCCTCAGCCCACCCTTCCAGAGCTGTCCATAACAGGGCATGGATTTCCAGTTCCTCATTTTAAAAGGGAATGTCTCCTGTAAAATCCCTTGCATGTGACTCACCACACTGTGACCTGTTCGTTTCCTCTTTCAGATTAGGGGCTGGCTGGTGGGAGAAAGTAAACCTGAGCAAAGAGAGAAGATATGTATGTCTTCCAAAAGTAACTGTAACCTATTTTTATCTCTTTCCTACTGTCAGAAGTATGTAAACCTGTATGAATAGGGCCTGCACAGATTCTGACATAGATGCACTGCATACAATGGGGATATTGGAACTTCTACCCCTTAGTCCAGAACTTACTCTACTGAATTTCACAGAACTGAGTAAATTGGCTGAATTCAACAGCTCCTGAAAGAAAAGGTGTAGAGCATCTTTTTATGCATGAGAGCAGGAAACCTTTTTATGAATTGCTGCCTTTGCCCTTCAGGAGGCTGCAGTATTGCAGCCAGGGCATCTCTGGGAAATGTGGACCTTGCTGCTGACAGAGGTGGTGTCGTGGCTGCTCAGCAGCAAACCAAGGGAGAACAAGTCCTGGCATAAATAATAACAGCAGCTCTGATTCTGCAGGGTCTGAAGCTAATGAGTGGTGTTTTGTCCTTGGCATCAGATTTGGGCTTTCTCTTGTTGCATCAGATGTACAGTCTTCCGAACAGAGACCCCCAGGTTGTGTTTTGCAGCATGAGCCTTCTGTGGCCTTGCTGCTGGTGGGGAGGAGAGCAGTTTCCCAGTTTTCTTGGACACACTGATCAGCTTTTCAGTGTGCTTTCTGACACAGCTCCAGTGTACTGCCTTGTGGTGGTGTCTGCTTCTATCCAGAGACTTCTCTTGGGAAATAGCTGAGCTAATTTTAGAAGCAAAAACAGTCAAAAGAGGCCCATTTCAAATGCAGCCAGAGTACCTCCTGTCTAATCAGTTATGAAATCTGATTGATGCTAAAGCCTTTTCTTAGCAGAATGTTTATTAATCTTGAAGGGGGTGGGGAGAAAAACAACACAAGAGATCTTTTACGAGGCAGACATAAGTGAACAGAAGCTCTTTAAATATGAACTTGTGGGAACTGAGAGATTGATGCAATACATCCCAGGGACAGAAAGGCCAGACGACAGCTTTCTGAGTACATGCTGGCATAAAATCAGATAGAGAGAAAAGAAACTATGGTACTTTTTGCCTGACATGACCTGAGGAAAATTACTGGCTGTTGTGTGGCTCTTGCATTGTTGTCTCGGGCATATCATGTTCTGTAGTGATTAAAATACAACTTCTGGTGACAGCAGGAACCCAAATGCCCTTCTGAATTGTGTGCAAAGTGCGACAGCTGTTGCTGCAGCCCCGGTCATGTTTCAGTATGCGCTTCAGCAACTGTTTTTTATTGCATTTGATTCCTATATCATTGTTCTGAATGAAAACAGAGGAAACACAAAATCTTATGGCAATATTCTGTTTATAGGAGGAAAGGTCACCTGTGGTCAGGGTCTGTGAATATTGCATGGATTTACACTGTACCAGGAAGGCAGGGAAGACAAAATCAAAATCAAGCATATTTTTAAATCTTTCATCTAAGCTCTCTTTTACTTTTCCTTTTCAAGTTGTGCTGCAGAATGAACAGCTTCAGGAGAATACATTTTGCACCATGAGTAAAACTAGTGTTATTTCCATAGCAGGACTATTGCTGAAGGCTCTTTTCTTATACTTGCTACAAGAGCCTGGGAGATGAAGAAAGTCCTGAAGAGAGGGCATCTGTCATCCATTTTCTGGTGTTTGCTCCTGAATAGACCATGTTCGCTTTCACACAGGTAGAGGTTTTTTGCACTGAGTTTTTTGTCTTATTTGAGTCTCACATAGCTATTACTAGACTTTAAAATGTTACTGAGATGCAGGCATGAGAAAGAGACTTTAAGCTAAATAGAGTAGGCTTGAAACTAATGTATCTGAATCCACCTTTAAACACTCACATTTTGGGCTGTGCAAGTTAAAAGGTGCCACATTATTTGGAACGGTACATGCATTTCTCCTCTGACTGATACGTGCAAAACAACTAATTCCCTCTTATTTTTTGGTAAGATGACGCTTCCCAGTCTCCCTTGCAATCAGCCTCAGAAAAAGAGCAGTTTTTCTCTGTGCAAAATATCTGCCACAAAGCTGGTGCCACTCTGGAACATCTTGTTACATCTGATTGTGCCTCAAATGTCATCTTTTTTTTTTTATCTCTTCAGTCTGGGCCAAAATGAACACTGATGAGCTACTTCTTGTGTGATTTAAGTTCCTGGAGCACAGCTGATAAGAGCTGTAACAGTCATGTAATGTACAACTTGTTATAGCTCTCTGCTGTAGTGGGTTTTACTCTTGCTACAAACTATAGTGGGAGCAGATAAGCCTGTGCTGAAAGGCTTTGACAAATCCTACTAAGAGCGTTTTTTGAGAAGTGCAGGACCTATTTGAAGATATATGCAAAGATCCAATGTGAGGCACGGAGTGAGAGCCCTAAGGCAAAGAAACTGCTCCACTGTTCCTGTGCTTAAAATTGCTCTGGTGCTTAAGTCACTTCTGAGCCAAAAACAACCAGATATTAGACCTCAGTGAACTTGTGAATGTCAGAAGTATTTTGGGAAATTTTGGAATCCTTCATCATAAGCACATATTTGGCCAAGATATGATGTGTGGCCCCAGTTCAAACAAACTGTAAATACTGCCATTTATCCAAATTATTATTCCCTTGCTTTGTCTAAACTTCAAAGAAAAGGAGTTTCTTAATAGTTTGTATGATGCTATAAATAATATTTTTCTTTAATGCATACTGAGAAAAGAAAAGCATTTCATGAGTCATACTTATTGTGGGGTCTGCGGACAAAGCTCTCAAGGCTTCATGAGTTTCCACAATGTGCAAAAGGCTTAAGAGTCAACAGTTTTGCTTCTTCCAACAATAAATTAAAGGCAGATTGTTAAAATACTTTGACATGAGTAGCTGATCCTACTTCAAGACACACCTTGATGACTGAGCTGCTCTCAGGTCCAAGCAGAGGAAAGGAACTATATGCAAAACCTCCTTACAGGTCAGATGAAGGAAAATCTTTGTCCAGAAATTCCTTGGGTTTGCTTGGTGTTATCAGTCTGAATGCTGTAATGCATAACTGCTAGGATTGCTTGTAATTAAACCAATTTTTAATTACTTACTTGAAATGAAACCTGCTTAAGAGAAGTGACACTTAGCCGTGATTTACTGCAAGTTATACAAATCCTGTTCTTTTACAACTCTAATCCTGTTGAAGTCCATGGCAGCAGAGAGAAAAAATTGATCCTCCATATTATAATTGAAAACTTTGAGCCAAAATGCCAGATAAGCTCAATATGTCAGTACCATTTTGATCAAATATCAATTCTCTTGTATGAGAATTGCTAAATGTGGAAATTCCAGTTAGCCTGTATCTTTCGTAAAACAACAAAAGCAAAACCCGAAAAGACAGTGGTTTTCCAGGTGTGCAATTCCTTCCCTGCAGTATTATCTTCTGCTACTAAAAGTACCTTTGAGTGACCCGAGTGCTGCAGTTTTTTACTGTCCCATGTAAGTATCAAAAGATGTGAAGTTCAGTGGGTGCATCTCGATGTTTCAGCAGGTCTTGCCTAGCTGGAAGGGTAGTGGCAGTATCCTTCCTTTTGTCTGAACAACAGCTAAAACAATAAACCACGCTCTGTGATTGGACACAGAGTTATCTTCAATACCTGTCTGATAGGAGAAAGGAGCAAACAGAGCCACAGTAAGGACAGGATCACCAAGAAGTGATTGAATAAGGCTCTCTGAAGAAAATTCCTGTGTCTTCAGATATGTCATCCAGAAATAACCATTTTGCAATGGCTCTGAGGAAAGCATGTGATACACTGAACCACACTGAATGATCTTCTGACTGACCAAATCTATTCCATAACATTGTCAAAGAGTCCAGTAAATACATCTGGGAATCATTTCCATTTGTGTGCAAAAGCAAATATAACTGACCCTTTAATACACTTCTGCAGACTGTCACGTCTCTGAACTTTGCATCTGCAGAGATTGCACTCAGATTGCCTCAGATGCTGTGCCCAAACTTAGAAGGCTGAAATGAAACTCTTAAATTTAACTTTTTTTTCACCCTTTTGAGAATGAGATCCTCTTGAAAAGCTTTGGTCTGTTGATCTATCCCCCAGCTTTGGAGCAGAAATTTCTTGCCCCCACTATGCTTCCAGTTTCTGCTTTTCTAACATGTAATAGTCTCTCATTCCTTTCAATTTGGAGACTAGAGAGAACAATGCTATATTACTGTAGAATATTTTTTAACTTTGTTTTTCATGAGATTTTTACAAGTGAAAGTACTATAAAACTAGTAATTGGTCCTATATGATACACTCAGAAAGGAAATGGAAGATTTAAGATTTCTAGATGAGAGCACCGAGATGAGGGATTGTGCTGCCAATATTTGAGTAACTGTTAAAACACAGTAAACACTGTGAGAATGGATTGCTGCAAGTGATAGTAACTGCAGTATTTCAGATGCTCAGTGCCTGCAAGTCAACAGCTTTTGTGCCTTCTCCCTCTCTGCTTGCCTCTTTGCAGAATTTGCAATCTTTTTTTTAGGACTTTATGAAGACTCTTCCTGTTATGTTCTTTTTACTGTCTCTAAGTATGATCTTCCTCTATATACTTGATGAATGTTAAATGAACTGCAGGGAAATACTTGATTACTTGGGAAATCAGCTCTTAGGGTTGGTATTTTTTGTTTGACTGTACTGTTAAGTCCATGAAACAGCAAGATACTCAAGCACAGACCTCTTCAATGCACAGCTTTTTTACAAATAGTGACTGCTTCCATAGTATCTCACCTAACACACAAATGTCAATCTTTATAGGGGGTTTTCAGTGCGTCAGGGGGTACCAATAGCATTTCTGTGCAAGGGATCATGATTTGCCACCCTCAAGAAATCTGAAACTTTTTATTGTCATGGGGTAGAAGATACTGGCAGCAACTAAAACCAATGCTAGAACAGTAAACAAAGGTTGATTTTGTGTATTTCTCCCAGGTATTCATCCAAACGAAGCCATTTCAACTTGAACATGCAGGTTGGAATAGCTGAACACAGACACAGTTGATGCTACTTAAGGACAAGATGAAGTAGTGAGTAAGCTAGTTTTCAGTATCTGGCCTTCTCTAAGAGATCCACTTGTCTCTTTGGAAACCACTGTAAAAATTCAGATTAACCTCAGTAGAAGATGAATATAAATGTTAGCATGCTGTTAATAACCAGTGTGATCCCTGTGGACCAGCTTCCAATATATTTTCCCTAGCTAGTGTCCCAATGTATCCAGTTCAAGCTTAGTTTCAATAAGAATGATTAGTAGAGAAAGCTGTGTCTCATCACTGTACTGCTGGTCTGTGAGTGTAGGTCTCCTTACTCTCTGGCTTCTTAGGAGACTAAATCTTCACAACTTTGAAAACTTCTGTGTTTTCAGTCTTGCTACCCAAATTCTTTCCAACAGGTCTCAGCTGAACAGACAATACCTTACAGCTTTAAAGGTAACCAGCTTAAACCAATCAAATTCCACCTGGGAATTTTTTAGGAGTTTCTCTTTGTCCTAACCCTCTCCTTCTGAGATGTTCTTTTAGGATCTCACTGTTCTACCAGTCAGGTAGTTTTCTCCTATCTCCAAATTCAGCCTGTTCCCAGGCCACAGATGCTCTTTTGGTCTTAACTTGTAGAAATCTGTGCAGGAAGTGCTCGCTGTTTCTCTCAATATTTCTTTCTTTTGTTTCTTTTTTGGCTTTTTTTAGTAAGCAAGGAAGCCTTTCCCTCAAGAGGCTGATTTCGGTCTTTTTATTCATGTTAAGCTGGTAACTTGTGTTCCTATGCTTTGCACTAAGTCTTTTGTGCAGAAAACCTGAAAAAAAGTTAACTTTCTTTTTCCTTTTGTGATCCATGAAGGGAAAATAAGATTTTTTTTAATTTACTTGTTAAATTCATGTGAATCTTATTCAAATATAAAATATATACAGTGGTGGGACATCCTGGAATCTTGAGTTTTCAAGTTTAAAACTAGTAGATGTTAAATGACCAATAATTTGTCAATATAATCTCCTAAATAAGCCTGAAGGATTAGGGATGATCTCTTTGCTAAAGTTATCGTCCACATTGTAGGATATTTATCAATTAGCTTGTTTATTTGAGATTTTTGATCAGTGGTTATTTTAAGACAGGGCTGCTGAGACTTACAATAGCTTTAGCACTTCGGAATTTATGACTTCAGAAATGAATGCTGTGGGTTCTCTAAAGATTAGTAACTAAAACCTGTAATTATTTCTGGGGGACAAAACAGGGACTGTTTCCTTTTCACTGAAACTAACATAAGTGTCATGGGTTTGTACAAAATGCAGTTTTTATTTGTCCTGATCACATGACATACCAGCTGATGATAAAGTCGGGGGAAAAATACTCCTCTATAGCTTTCTGATTTCATATTATTTACATGAAACTACTGTGAAAGTTAATCATGTAGCACATCAGAAAGGGTTGTATTACAAAATCTTTTCTCAGACAGATCACTGTTTCTGACCTAACTGTGTATGATGAGGTCAAATAGACCTTTCAGTTGGTTGAGATATTTTTGTTGCTTGCTTGGAGGAGATGCACAGGAGAACTAGGGCAAGAATTTGTCAGTGTATTAAAAGAGATCAGTCATAAAAATCACGTGTGTATCAAGCACATCTGGTCCTGGTCTTTTAGTTTGAAGATGAGGATAAAATATTGAATTACTGGAGTCAGAAAAGAGCAAAGGCAAAGGAAGCCAAACCCATTGTCAGCAAGTATGTTTCCAAATACAGAATAGTTTAATTATCTTTCCTTGTTAAGCCTGTTTTCTAGAATTTAAAAATAGCCAGGAGCACTCTTTAATCAACACTGCATATTATGATCTGGCAGTGACCTGTGTCGAGCATCCTGCAGGTTTGTGCTGTCTCGGTGGTCACAGTGGGGACAGATTTATGAGTTTTCCTGAATGCCTCCTGGACAGCTGGGAGGGAGGCCACTGTTCCATTTTTGGCACGCAAATGAAGGCCAGTTGTGGCATTGCTGCCTAAAAAGACTGAGGAGAAAAAAACTCTGGCCAATTTAGTGTAGGAGATCAGATAAAGAGAGCAGGTCCTTTAAGGAGTCTGTAGGCCCAGAGGAATACAGACCAAACGTGCCCTCAGACAGTGGTTCTATGATTTGATAATAAGGTCCATCCCAGCTTTGTTCACCCCTGGTTCTGCCCCATTCTGCCCCCACGCACACCCCTTTGAGAATCGGGTCTGGGGGCATTTGGGACCCCTTCTTCCTCATCTTCCTCATCTTCCAGAACTCCTCCAAAGTTCTGGGCTTGAAGGTTGCTCTGTCTGCATGATATCTCTTGGTCCAGATCTAGAGTGAGATGTTCTTAAACAGGAGTGTTTTTCTACAACTCTACCTTGAAAAGAAGACTAAACACGCTAATGGAATTTAGAGGGATTGATAAAGGGTAAAGGATGTAATACGATGACATTAAAATCTGCATTTACTACACAACTACTTCTAAAATCTATAAAAGTTAAAAAAAATCCAAAAAAAGCTCTGAGGCATCAGTAGTGACAAAACTTTACCTTAACCTCCAGACAACTACCTCCACTAAAACATAAAAAGGTGGGATTTATCTCACCCACTTAAGACATATAGGTGTAGTTACTGAGCACAAACTTAGTGCCGAGAAATAGGTTTATCTGGAGTGTTGTTTGCTTGCTCTGTTTTAAACATCTTTCCATTTTAAAGCTGAGTAAACAACTTTGAAATGTCCATTTCTCTTCACCGAATTTAAAAGAAAGTTTGGCAGCAATTCTAAACATAGAATTTTTTTATTTAGAAGTATGAAGTTGGGCAAAAATTCCTCCCCCTCAAAAGAGGCTGTTGATAGAACCTACTTTCTGCTTATTCTATTCATTAGAGCTCAGGTAGGGATGCTAATTTTGCAGCACTTAATTGAGATAAAAAGAGGCCCTTATGTCATCTGGGAAGCTGCTGTGGTAGCAAGTAAATCAAATTCTCCCACCCCAAGGGCTTCCTGGGGATCCCACACTCAGGGGTGACAGAAGGCCAGAGTGCAAACGGGCATCTACTCCCTTTACATTCTCTCTCTCCTCATGTCTAATATACAGGGAAATAGCACAGTATATCAACCTTGCTTTATTCAAGTATTTCAAACTGATGTTTACCAAACTCTCAGATTTAGACCATGATGGTCTAAAAGGTGCTGTCCACCACTGCTTCTGGGGATAAGCTAAATAGTGACTCACAAGAATTTTAAGGAGTTGCTGGTGGATCCAAAAGAATTCTGCCCACCCATTTAAATTCCATATGTGATGATTTTTCAGTGCTCCTCCTATTTATACTATCCTTAAACTTTTTTATAAAATTAAATGAACTGTTATTCCTCCAGCTGATTAAAAAGAAATAAACGATTTCTTGCTGCAGGCTTATTTATGTAATTGGGCCAGATCTTAATTGAATATATATCTGTATCGTTCTACTAATTTCAGTGACAAAGAATTCACTAGAACTGGTAACTGAACAGAAATTCTGCTGATTAAAAACAGCTGATAATCCAAGAACAATAGAAATGTCATTTTATGTGTTTATAATGTCGTTTAAAATGGAATAAGAAAATTAATGAGAAAATGTCTAGAGGAAGGAAAATATTGCATTATCTCTGCATATTGTATTGTCATCTTCAAAAATTACTCTGAAGGAAGAATGACTCATTTTGGAAAACAGAGAAGGTAATGAAATATCCATGAAAGGTCTGAAAACTGAATGGCTACAGTGTCTACTATAAATAGATTTTCATAAGCTAAATAAGGGATTTCAGTAAAATATCCAGGCGCTGACTTGGACAAGTCATTAAATGTGTTGGGAGGTGGGGTTGCCTGAGTTCCATCTAGTGGAATAATTAAGAATTCTTAAGTCACAACAAGTATTACAGTGTGGTCCTTATTTTGGCTACCAGTGCTCCTCCTGCATCTCTTCTTTCTCATCTTGTTTGTTACTTCTCCTTGTGCATTGCAGAGTAAGAGTAAATGTCTGCACCTATTGTACCTTGATGCTTGATTAAAGCAAATGAAAATGGAAGGGGAGAAATCCGTGCAGTCAGAAGAAAGCTTTTAGAGTCAGGTAAAATATTATCAAGAAGACAAAAAGCAATCCCTATGAAATGACTCTATTTCTAAAAAGAGGAACAGCTTATTTATTAGACTCTGGGCTTGTTCTTCTCAAAGACAAGCTTGTCATGGAGCTCATCAGTCATTTCTACCAACATCACAGCAACAGGAGTTGTGGAAAGAAATGCTCAATTACAAGTGTTCTGATCTTTCACCATGACTCTGTGCCAGTAACCCTGATATTAGGTTTTTCTTCAGCCCTGGTGTTTCTAACTCTGACATGCAGTGAGAGGGACACTTGTAAGCACTGATGAGGAGAATAGTAGCATCCCACTCACATGAGGATTAGTTACTGCACAAAGAGCTTTATGGGACTGTAAAGTTTGATTTCTTTTCCCTCCCTCAGCTTGACAAGTTCTGATATTTCTTGTCCTCTATTCTTCCATACTATTTATAACCTACAGCTACGCAGATTGCCCTCACTGTAGCTCCCCTGCTAGTCTAGAAGAATGTTATTGTCGCCTTTGTGTCTAAAATGACTCTAGTGTGCTTTATCTTCTCAGTTTCCTCTTATTATTCTCCCTCAGGTCATTGTTCTTGATGTTATTTCTAAAATTAATGTATTGATTTCCTGTCTCTCTCCTTGTCTCTTTATTATTAAGATGATAAATGTTTAAAGGTAGTCTGTCATTTATTACATATATCGTATCTCTCTTAGAAGAAAATTGCTACCCTGAATTTAAAAGCTGAATCATAAGTGTAATGTTAGAAGAGCCATCAAACACCTCAGTGTTCTTTGTTTCATTGCTTCATTTCTAGGTTGCTGGTAAAAAAGAACTACTTGTATTCCAGGAACGGAGATAGTGATGGTTTGCATTTACATCTCTGAAACTAACTGCCACTAAGTGTCTGTCAAAACAACTTCTAAAAAGAAGCTGCTCTAACAAAGATATTAATCTTACTTAATTTTCCATTAGCTCATATATTGGATATGTGCAAAGCCTAAAAGTTTCAGGTCCATAACTATACTGCTTCTTTACCATTCAAGCTTCAGAGTCAAATGATTCCAAGTCCAAAGTCAACTGCAGCTCATAGGCTGCTATTGCTTTGCGTTTAAAGGCTTTAAACACGAAGCCAAAGTGGAGTTTTCCTATCTGGAACCCTAAGCCAGACTAGGTTTCTTCAATCTGGTAAACTGTTACGTGTTTTGATTTAAAAGGGAATATTTTGCACTTTTTCTCACTTAGGGCCAAGTCTTTGTAGGTGTGAGCTCACATACCTGCTGGGGAAGCCTCCTGTCTCAAGGGGCAGTGCCCTCACTGCAATATATAAACCTGGTCTTTGATTCAAACTTAGTATCTCATGTCTGCGCTTCTGCTGGTGTGCTGCAGTCAGAATTCTCTGGAAAAAGGCAGCAAAGGCTTGTCCTGCAGAATTATATGGTCCTTGGGTGCAAAGGAGGGGAAAAGGGGGACATGAGTACCTGAAAACCCATATGAATCTAGAGGGACAGAGAGAAATGGAGCTAGGAAAAAGAAAACTGGGTGAAGGGTACAGATCCACTAGAGCAGGGAAGGGTAGACACTGCTCCTTGTGTGTTTGCTCAGAAACATTAGGAGGTTGGTATCCCACGTCTCCTGCTGGAGGCAGAGGCTGAAGCGCCCACACACTGTGTCTGAAGGGCAGCGTGGGCAGTGCTGATCTTCAGTGCAGCTGTGGCACCGCTTAAGGATGTCATCTAAACAGTCAAAGCAAAAGATAATCCAGCCCACATGTTGGAACATGGCTGGAGACCATTGACTTGAGTGGAATTTCACTCCAGCAGAGGCTTACCCCAACCATGGTACTATATTCGGAAAGATAAACATAAATGTACGCTTATATCCTGAATGCAAGATATTCAAGTTAGATAAGACAGGAGAAAGTAAATATAAGTAATGCTATAGACCAGGGTGCCAGCTGACCTTGTGTTTTGTCAGCTCACTTCTCCGTATTTGTTCTGCTGAAAGGAATACTTGAGTGTTTCTTTGTAATGTTTGTGAAAGGATTGATGTATTCATCTCTGTGTTTTTCTGTCTCAGCACTGCAAACAAGATATTGAGTGATTAATGTACTCTGGTAACTCCATGGGCACGCTGAGCGACGCGCCAGCTGCTCCCACTGAAGCCCAGGGGTGAGTACAGCAAGAGGAAGATGCATAATGTGTACAGTATGTAAAAGGATCTGTGGGGAGTTGAGGATGTTTACTCAGCCATAAAGAGAACAGGTTTGTGTGTGTGTGTGTGTGTGTGACTCCATAGAAAATCCAACATCCTGTTTATCAAAGGAAGTCTCCTGCTTTTTCATGGAACGAGTCGTCCTTGCATTTGCATCTTTTGGACAAGAGAAATAAGGAGAAAAACTAAAAATAGCTGCAGTGTCAAACCTTCTTCCTGAACAAACCACCCCCATGGAGGGTAGTTGAAAGGCTCGGCTCAGGCAGAGAAGTGTAATTGTGTGGTCAGCTCCCAGGTGGGAGCCCTGCTTTATCTCTGAACAATAGAATAATTTCCATCTGCTTGGTTGGAGCAGAAACCCTCTCTGTTTCTGACAATACTTGGCATAGCATTGACTCTAAAACTACAATTTTCCATTGTTTTTTTGACCCTCGGGTAACTTTTTTCATGGACAAAAGCTTACTACCTGTGTGTTTTGTATTCAGTGTCACTGGTGTTCTGCCACACCGGCTTTTCTGCTGCATTGTCATTAGGAGAAGGAAACTGCAAGACAGTAGCTGTATGTAGAAAACTTCTCTCATTTCTAGTAAGGTCTTGCTGAGTGGCACCAGAAGGTGATGGCTTGGCCACTAGAGACGTAATCTGCAGAGTTACCTCTACATGTGAGTTGTTTCCAAATTCATATTAAAGATGGAAACCTCTGTCCCTTTCAGGCCGATGAAAGTCATCTCAGGCTCCCAAGAGCCAAAGAGCATTTTTTCCATCTTGTGCATAATGACAAACAATAAATATTCCATTAGGCCCTATCAGGGCTGTAGCAACAGGAACGCAGAGGCTGTGATGCACATGCACAGCTTTACAAATGATTTTATTCAGGATGCTCAAGATGGAATAAAGCCACGTTCCTTTTAGCTCAAGAGAGCTAGGAGTGGAAAGAGATGCTGGCTGACTAGGGTTCCCTGGTGTCACAAGCGATGGGAGGATTTTTGGGAGGAAGGGCTGATGGGGAGAGCAGGTCCAGGCTCCAGCTGGGGGTCAGCAACAGTGGGAGGGAAGGAAGAGCTGAAGCTGCCTCATCAGGCTTCTCAAAGAAGAAAAAGCATGTGACTTTGCAGAAAGAGAATATACAGGTTTAATATACAGGTTTATACAAGATCAGCTACAGAGTACTTACAAAAAAAATAAAAAATTGTGGAAAACCAAAAACCTCATGATTTTGTTAGTTTTAGGCATGTGCTGCTATCGCCTATGGTGAGCCCAATAGCTTTCTTTGCCAAAGAATGGCAATAATAAAGTATCTTTAGAAACAAAATGAACACTTTTATATATGCTGCAAAGCTGTTTGAGCAAAAGGCAACCCCTGACTGAACTTTGAAATGTCTGCTTCCAGAAATACAAGCCAATGCCTTTATATAGCAGCATACTGACAAGGATAATTTAGGTATTCCACAGTATAGAAAATCCTGGAGGCAGTGTTATTTTTAGCTGTGTAACCTTTAAGTATATTCATCTATACGCTAGTAAATTGGATTTTAACAGGTGAATGACTTAATATAGCAAGGCAGATGAATTACAGATGTGGACAATGTCTGCCCAAATCGCTATTTTTTCCTGGCTCTAAATTATTCATCTGGGATGGCCAGAAGCCAGCTATGGGGATTATTGATAAAAGTGAGTTAAGAATAGATTAGAACATTTCTCTTGTGCAGTATAATGTTTCTTTATTGACTGCGTTATTTTCTATCTTCCATTAAGCGCTACAAGCCAGACTTTTTTAACCCAATTTTAAGCTATTCATGCTCTATATAAATAATATTATTATAAGTGCTTGAGTTCCTTGTTTGTAGGGCAAGGGGTGTTCTTTTAAAGGACATAATATTGCTGTAAACAAGAAGGCAAACATTTCAGCATTTTGCTTAGGCATGGATTTTCTGGAGAAGTAAAACTGTCCTTCTGAGAACTTGCCAGCTGTCAGAGCTGGGTGGCTGAAACGTGCAATACCCTTTCATTTTAGTTGGTGGTGCCAGTGCAGTTGGTATTCTCCTCTGAGTATTAAAGTTTTAGCCCAGCTGTGGTTTTGTATATTATTTCTTCTTCTCTGTCCCTTTTTTCACTATTGCTCTTTATTTTTAATAAAACTAGATTACTAAGAAGTTTAAAGAGATCTTTGGCCTGTACCAAAAAATGAAGAGACAGAGTTACATAAGGAGAATTAATTTGTTATGTGATAGTGGAAAAAAGCATCATTCTTTCCAAAGAATAAAATAAATGAGGTTTTATTCTACAATATGTGCAATAAAGTTCTAATAACTATGAAAAACAAGTGAAGACTGTACAGTAGTGAAATAAATGTGAAGTGATTCTGTCCCTATGAAGATCATAAGGGTCATTTTTTTGCTACACTAACATAGTGCTTCATTGCATCTGATATTAATTTGGGTTCCCAGCTGTCATACAGAGGTTATAACTGAAATCAAGAAAAAAGCCAGAAAGATAAAAAGAAAAAAAAAGTCATTAATGAGGGAAAAAAGGGTTCAGAAACGAGTCCAAAATCCTGATGTTTCTTTTGGAATGGAATTGGAGTATTTTAGTCCTTGGTTCTTGAATAGCTGTAAAGGAGTGGTAAAACCAGTAACAGAATAATTCTGATGCTCTGTATCAGAAATGTGGAGAATGGACAGCAGGCAATTCTTGTGTAAACATTAGAGGTTAAAGATTCAGCTCTAAACTCTGACCTTGCCTTTTTGTGTCATCAGCATATATTTCCTTAGTCTTTTTTCCCCAGTAATAAGAATAATACTTTTTCTTACATATTGTCAGAATTACTTATTTCCATGAATGCTTTTTTCAGTCCCAAGGTGAACATTTTCTTGTGTGTGCTACATTTCCTTGTGACTTTTAACTGTAAGGTAACTGTAAAACAAACTACAATTCATCAATCTTGCTGGTAATACAAGAGAAAGCATTGTCCCAAACATCTTTCCTGGCTGCCTTCCTGCTTCTGATCTTTCTCCAACTCTACGTTTCTGAGCTATTGGATATGGTGAGTAACTTGATAACTGGAGTAAGAGTTTGCCTTTAGATGAATGGAAGCTGAGGTAGAGGTTGCATATAGGAAGCTACTGTTTTTAAAATGTCCAGCTGCCTTATTTTTATCACTCCTGGCTTTGAATTTGTGTGTAACTGGGACAACTGGAAATACTGTAATGGTGTGAACTGTAGTGATGCCTCTCAATGAAATATCATTGCCATTGCAGTTATTATTTAAATGGCCTTCTGGAAAAGGAGATTTGGGTAAGAAACAGCAAATGGGGAAGTGGAATTTGAATGACAACATGATCTAACATGACAGAGTTTATAGAGGGGGTGCAATAAATTACCTGAGTTAACATATACAATCACAGAAAGAGAAGAAAGTTGGAAGTAGAAGATAGCTCCAGGGCAGTTTAAAGCTGATACTGTCTCTCAGATGATTTTTTTCCTATTTGTTAATGTGCTAATTTATGATACAGAATCATATCATTGGACATTTGAGGTTTTTAAGATTACTGTTGTTATTCCACTAAGTCTCACCATGTCTTATATTCCCGTGCTGTTCTCCATGTTCCAGCCAGGGTATATTTTGATGACCAGGATGACATTTATCAGGTGTTCAGTGTTCTTTACTATGGTGGTTTTGCCAATGCAATAACTTGTTTTGTTGCTCTTTCTTCTTCCCTGCCCTACCTCTTCCTTCCTCTGCTCTTTCCTCTGCTCACACTTGGCTCTGCAGTCCTGCCCCATCCTTGAACTAGTTGTGAGCCATAACTGAGCTAATTTATGTTTCTAATAAAATGAGCTAAAACAGAAGGGCCTGACAAGTGCCAGAGCCCAGCTGAACAAGCTGGCTGAGAGCAGGGGGAGGGCTGGAAAATAATGGTCTCTACAGAGGTGTTCTTCAGTTATGTCACAAGAGACAAGTCTTAGTGGCATTGTGGCTGTTTGCTTTTGTTTGCTGACAGACTATAGAGGAATTGTTGAGGGATATATTCCATGCAGGTAGCTCAGGGGGCAGCTAGGGGGCAGGAGCCTGAGGAAAGAAGCCGTAAACTGCTGACCCTTTTCATGACAAAGGGCATGGGGACCTGTGGCACAGCCAGGTGAGGGACGCTCAGAGGCACGGCAGGATCCGATGGCCCCAGACTCCACTGCACTTAGAATGTGAGGATATAAAAGCCCAGGGGTTCCTTTGTTCGTGGTCCTTCCTCAGAGACACTACCTTGAGTTGTTAATTTCTTATTTAGTTGTTGCACCAAGATTAAATTATTTTAAGGATTGAGACGCCTGAGTCTCTGCTCTGGTAAACCTGGGGCCAAGCTGGTAAGGAAACCTGCTCTGACTGTGAGTGGTGGGGGGTGTAACTCTGGAGAGGCTTTGGTCCCAGCTCAGGTGGTCCAGGTGTGACTGCCAAAGTGGATGGTTGGATAGGGAAGCTTCCTTAACAGGAACGATAGGCCAGTATAAAAACACTTGGCCAAAACACATCAGTTTGATGAAAACATGTGGTTTAAAGAGTACATGTCAGAGGGAGTGCAGCCAGATCAAGGACAAGCCCTGTGGGGCACAGTGGAAAGCATTTCCCCCGTTAACCTTGGTACTGTTGTTCCTTGGCACTGTTGTTTCCTTTCTGCCTGTATGAAAAGTTTTCTCTTCCTGGACTTTGCATTGTGTTTCCCTGAAAGGTTTCAGTCTCCCTCATGGAAATTATGCAAATGTCTGTGTGCGCACGTAAAAAATCTGACAATGGCACAAAAAGTACAGGACTAAAATAGGTTTTGCTAATAATAAAAAAAAAGAATCTATGTAGCAATGACAGACCTAATTTCCCATTTACATATTTAAATTATTAGGAGATAATTCTGTTCATGAATCTGCAAAAGTCTTATTCAGAAAATGAGCTATAAATTTTAAGAAGTGGATGCACAAATTTAGTGACAATAATGAAGTAAAAAACCCTGGGATCTAGAAGCAAATTAATTTGCTGCCCCAGATCTTTAACAGCTGAAGGAGTTCAGTTTTTTTTCAAAACAAGCTGACCTTCTAGCAGGGGCCAGGCATGAAGCTTTTTGCCAAAGGTGAATGGTTTGGAAAACTGAGCGTGTGTGAAAAGGGAAACAGTGGAAACTATTCTGTTTGGAGTGCACTTGAGCTCTGGACAGCAGCTATGTAAAAATGTCAGCCTCTGACTAAGTAGGTCTGTTTTCTACGTGTATAATCATCCTCAGCTTGTTCACTGTTTCATGTCCTGCATGCAGGTTGTACTATCACTGCAGTGGATATATGGGTGTTGGTGTTTTAGTTGCTTGGTGCTTCACAGCCAACAGCAGATGAAGCAGATGCTGTCCCAGCCCTGGCCATAAGTGGAAGTCTTGCTTTGCAGACTCTTCTTTGCAGATCTCTTCTTGTTTCACCCTTGCAGGTGCTAGCAGTGCCACAGTCCCTGCAGAGTCCCTTTTGGGGATGTTTTCGGAAAGCTGGGACTCTGCAGGACAGAGCTGCCAAGCATGCTAGAGGCTACCCTGCTCTATGAAGTGTGGGTGTCCCTTTGCCAAAGAGCCTGATGGGCAAGGATCATGTCTCTCTTCTGCTATGTCACTCCAAAATTCCAGAAAGGAAGCATCGAGTAATGCCACTGAAATCAATGTAACTTCTCCTAGTGATTTGCTGGTGGCTTGAGGTCCTAAATTGTGACAGCAGCCATCCAAAAACATCTATTCTGATGTAAATATGTGTATTACACATTGCTATGTTTATACTTCAGTTTTCTGTCAGATTTTAGGCTCTTCTAATAATTCCTGAAGTGTAAGAGATGGGTATAAATGACCTGTAATTGAGTGTCGTTTGTCTGACAGGGAAAGTTAATAACATTAGTCTTTGAGGAACTAGAGCAAGAAACATAAATAGGAGCAGAACACTGTGTTCCTTCTTCAGTGTCTTGCACTAGTCCTAATACGTGAGCAACCTACCAACACAGCGTTATCAGATCAAAGTGGCCAGCCACTAATAAATCAGCCCTGGCATTAGCAAGGCTCTTGCTGTACAACAATGTGACCTCCAGTCTGGAAGAGGCTTTATATTTTGTCGGAGATGTTTGCATTTGGTAAAAAGCAAGTTACACCAGGACTTGGTAGATGTGCAGCACGAGTCAGAAGAACAAAGGGTGACATGGGGAAGGTGTAAATTCATACAGAGCACGTACTGATGAGTTATCTTCCAGCTACCCAGAACAGCTGCAGGGGCCACTAAGTGTTTCCAAAACACAGCAGAATTGGGCAGACAGCAGATGCTCAGTGGCATATGATTTGTAGCTCAGAGCTTGACATTATTGATTGCAAATGGCTCACTCACTGCTGGCATACGTGGGCAAAAGTAAACCTCTCCATGCAAAGGTGTAATACTTGAAAAACTGAACATAGGTAGATAATGAAACCTGCTTTTAAAGTTATTGGCGTTTCCATGTACAGGAAAAATTGTCTTTTCATCTTAAAAACTATTTGAGAATAATACTCAGTGCAGAAACCCCAGTATAATATATGAGACTATAATTTGCCCCCTTTGAAATGTGCTGGATGGGGAAGAGCAAAGTTCAGTGTTCTTTTATTTATAGACATCTTGGTGGCAGTGGGTGGTTTTTTTGTAACTATGTTCCTATATGCTATCAGCATCCATCAATGCATTTCAGATAGATCCCAAACCAGAAGCTTTAGGATTTTTCCATTCCCTTCCCTGCATTTTCCAAGCCTTTGTAATCCCAGTCACAGACTGTACCAAAAATCATGATGGATAAAACATTAGCAAGAGTATCAAGAGGTACTGTTTCTACTGAAAAAATAAGAAGTATTTGGTTCAAAATTATTCATTGGATTTCAACTGTTTTGAAGTCAATTGTAGTGAGAATCTACTGATCCTACTTCAGGATTAATTCTTCCAAGAGATCCAGCACAAACATTCAGAGCTACTTAGCTAGAAGCAGCAGGGTATCTCAAAACCAAAATACCACGCTGAAGGCACATATTTACTGTTTGTGTACTAAGCACAAAGAGAAGGGCATAGAGCATGCCAGGAGAGAGAGAAGGTAACTTCTATTTTATGCCATGAAATTGCATCTGGCAGCACGGTGTTTCTATTTGTGAACAGTGTCAATGAGCCTGAACCATATGGGAAAGTGAATAAGAAGGGATCTGTGCTCTTGGATGTACAGCTGATGGCAGAGGATGTCCCCTGTACTTTCTGCACTGTACAAAGGAGGAAGGAAGGGCAGGTTGCACAAAGGCAGTACCAAGCCATCAGGATTTCCTCCCTGAGAATTTCTGGTGAATGTCAGAGAGCGTTGTGTATTACACAGATAGGTATTGCATCAGTGCGCAAATTATGCGTGTATATCTGTGTCAGAAGAACGTAATCACAGGTGCAAAACTGGGCACGCAAAAAGAAATGCTTGAACTATGGTTGCTTGTAAAACTTTGCTTAGTGTCCCCTGAGTATGTACATCAAGACATGATCTTTAAATCTAGAATTTAAGTACTGCTTTGATTTCCAAAGATACTTGAAATGCGCACTGCTGTCCAAGTTTGGGCACATCTGTGGCCAGCTTGTACCCCCATCTCTGTGCAGATCATTCACAGGTAGGTGACATATGAAATCCGCATGGAACTGGTATTTTTTGGTGCCCTCATGCATTCTCTAGTTTCTGTACAGCTTTGCTATTGCACAGAACGTCTATAAACATAACCCACGGTCACCTTTTGTACTTTCTCATTTTTTCCCCAGACAAGAATGGTCTGGTCTGGACTTTGCAGTAATCTCTGATGTACGAGCAGTCTATCTGCAGTGATGCAGGGAAGGATCACAACCTCAGCCAGCGATCCGAGCTTGCTGGCAGGAAGAGTTGTGGGGCTCTGCCCTATATTTGAAGGCAAAAGTGCAAAAATTCACACAGACCAAAGGGACACAAGTATTCACTTGGCAGATGCAGAAATCTGCAGTTGCAGAACAGCATCAGAGCCAGAGCACCCAAAACAAAACCTGTGTTTCGCTAGAGCAGGATCTGGCTGGTGATGGAAATGTCTTTCTACCTTCCTACGCTTGCAGCACTGCTCTCTGTCTGTGTGTCTTGCAGGCACAAGCTCTTTTAGCTGCTGTCAGACTTTTTTCTGGCGTAGAGCTTTACCTGTGAGGCAGTTCCTCTGCAGAGTCGAGCAACAGCATCAGAGACCATCACATTGTAGCGCTTCGCTGAACTCTCTCAGAGATCTGTATAAGACACTGGCAGTTTCTCTGAAAGAATAATCAAAACTCCTCAAAGTGTTTAAGGAAAATATGGCAAGAATTTAAGTCTTGTGTTAGAAAAATTGTTTGTATCATTCCTGAGAGAATTTATTTATAAATAATGTTGTAGTACATTAACTTCTTGTGCACCCAGTCCTACCCGATCCTCTTTCTGGCTCTTGAAATGTTTAGATGAAAATACAAATTTATCTAATTATGCTTACTTATTGTCTGCCTCTTGCATTTACAAAGATGCAACCAGGTTTAGAGCTAAACTACAGCACTTGTTTAAAAATGTGCTGTTTCAGGGACTCTTACGTAAAATGTTTGAGTTCTGGGTTCTGCTTGAACTTTGTTTTTTCTTTCTCTAAATTTTTCATTGCTGTGTCATCAACATGGAGGGAAGATGTGCGAACAAAAAGATGTAAACCCAGCATGTTTAGGTCAGTGACATCCATATGTTAGATCCTAAATCCACGTAGATGCAGGTGTGAGAATGGGACAGTACACTTCAGGAAAGAACTGCCTTTACCCTGGGATTGACTCAGCATTTTTAATATCTCCCTGTCCAACTCCACAGGTTGTCTCTGGAAGCCAGAATAACATACTGCTAAATGTGATCAACGTTATTTGTATCCAGCTTGTGGTTACAGAAAAAAACCCCAACCAATACCCAAAAACCCCTGAAAATCCTCAGGTCCTGGTAACATTTAGAATTAAACACATAACAAAGCCCTCGCTGGTCGGACCTTGTGCCGATTGCACTGAATTAAGTACAAGGTGTTGCACCAAGGGACGCACAGGCACTGCCACACTCCCTGGAGAGGTGACAAACACAGCAGCCTGTTTCTTTCTGTGCTAATTGTGCAATCGTTTCTTTGTCATCATCGAGGCAATTCTTGCCTCCTCTTGCAGCAGTCTGTGCTAGTCCTCTTGCCTTTTGTGTGTGCTCTTGCTGTGACCCCAGGCTGCCCTGGGATCTGCTGTCCCTGCTGCTGATGGCAGGGGCTGGGTCATGGCTGTCCCCAGGGACAGTGGCAGAGACCAGGGGCTCTTTAACCCCTCGTACTTACGTGCTCATAGGTGTTAAACAAACTACGATGCAGTGCCTGTTTCTGGATCTGTACACAGCCCCACGCTCATGTATTGCCTCTGCTGCCTGTCTGTAGGTTTTTCCATGATGTGCCTTTATCTTGGCAGTTTCTCTTGACAGATTCTCGCCATCTGAAACACAAGGTTCATACATCAGAAGGGGATCCCACCCCCATGTGAGGGGTTATGTCCATAAATGGTATTTAGATTTATAAACTGAGTAAAGCAGTTGTTATTTTAAGGAGATGCTGCTGAAAGTCTGGCACTAACTCTCTGCAACTAGGTCTAAATAATAATTTTTACATGTTCCACAGTGGTGAACCTGTCACCTACCAGCAGATCCTCTGCTCTGCAGCAACAGGGGCTCCAGGCAAAGGCAATGGCATTGCACTGTTTTATGTTAATCCTAAACACTCAATAAGAATTTAAAAGGCCTCTTAAATAATAAGAAAATGGGAATTTGGGTTGGGGAGTAAAGTGGGGGTTAATAGCCTTGTATGTGGTAGACTTTTGTGCTTTTGGAAATCACATTTCAGTCTTTGCTCTGCAACCACAAATGCTAGAAACATGTTTTTAAAAGAAAATTGAATTAATCATATTAAACAACAGCTTCCATAACTGAGGGCTCTCATAAAGCAGAAAAGATTCCTTAAGTTGGAAATGATGCCTAAGTGCAACGTGCTTTCAATTTACCTCTGGTTCTAAGTCTTAAACTTTCACTTTCAATTTTCCTTGCCCAAACCTTGTCAAATAATCTCACTACAGTGTATTGCTAAACCCTCAATTAATTAACATGCTGTGATTGTTTTCTGCCACTGCCTCACCACCCTACTTTTACTGCTCTGCTCAGGAAGCTGTGTCATGAGGATGTGTAAGTGCCACCGTGCTGACATCCACAGCTGTGCACGATGACATCTCCAAATGAATCAAAAGGGAAAGGCACATTTCAACGTGCATATCCTGGGCTGCAGCAGTGACTGATACGGAAAATATTAAGAAGTGGCATAATGAGTAGTATGTGTGGGAGTGCTGGGTGTACTTGGGGCTTCACGAAAAAAAGCCTTGTGCTGTCTGACAATTGTTTGAGTAAGCCTTAAATCGACAGAGCGAGAACAAAGACTGCACCTAAGCTTTCTGGGCTGGCCTAAGTGAACAGCAAATCAAACAAGCCAGGAGCATCAGGCTTCTATTTTTAAACTGAAAGTTCCTCTTGGTTTTGTGCAGAATGGTGTGTGAACAGTGAAGGGTGCACCTTTCTGTAATGTGTGTGATGATGGGGAATGAATATGAGTCTCTGCTTCTGTTAGCTGGAAGTGTGGGAATATGCACCACAGTGTAAATATCACCTTTGTGCCCACTGGGACATGCAGGTGAAGCGTAATCAGCTGCAGGGTTGTTAATAATCCTGGTGTGACTCCCACCACAAGAGGTTATCCAGGCCCGCTCTGTGGGTCAGGCTCCGGGTGCAGTGCAAACAGCTCCTCTGGGAACTATGCAGATAGGTTCAAGTATCTGATAGCTCTGAGTCACTTCTTAACCTTTCTCTCAACCACTTCAGTAGTTGGAAGTGATGAGCAGTTTTGCCACCAAGCCCTGCCTCGCCCAGCGCTCTCACCCCAAAACAACAGCTGCTACTTGTGACAGCAAAGTGGAAGAAGATGTAGGGAACTGGCTGCTTTCTGTGCCAGAAATGCCAGAGCTGGCATCCCGCTGGGGGTGAGGACGTGTGGGTGAGAGGGTAGGATTGCAATACCCTAAATATAGATGGGAAGTCCCCAGTTACGCTGCTGTGGGACTACATTCCAGTCTCTGACAATAGCACATGATTTCCAGACTGCATTTTTGCAGCATAATGCTGGGTTTGCCTTTTTCTTAAGCGCCTTGCGCTGTGCTATTTGAGCTCTGGGTGTGCAAGCAACTTTGGCATAATATAGAAATATATCCCTGACATAAAGCTAGGCAAGTATTTTCATGTTGGAGTGTACGTGCTTGTCTGTGATCCGTAAGCTTGTCCTGGGCTTCTACAGTGATAATGCAGAAAGAGAACTTTCAATTACACAGATATTTTACTGTTTGTGAATGGCTGCTTTTTTTTGCCCCCTCCTTTTCTGCAGAATTCAGCACCTGGCAGCATTGACTGTGTGTGCTCACAAGAGCACGCAGGAGGGACAGGGAAAATATGAAGCTCCTAAGTCCTAATTACAACCTTAGCAAAAGTCTTGAGAAGTTTTTTGGCTTTGCTTTAACCCATTCCCATTCCTAGATCTGCATGTTGACTGAACCCCTTAACTCTTAACAGTGCTCTGCACAGTGGCACAAATCCCTGCTCATTGCCTTACTCATCATGGCAAAGACAAGATGATCTCTCTCTGCTTGGGCTCTGGCTGCAAACCACTGCTTGGAGATTTCTTCCAAGCAGGCCTTTGGCTCTAATAATCACTCGGCCTCATTTTATTTCTTTGCTTTTCTTTTTTTTTTTTTTTTTAATTTTTAAGCTAGCTAGTCACATCTTAAAAGCTGTTGATCCCTTCAGCCTCTGGGTGATCCAGAGTGTAATTACAGAGTGTGTGAGGACGTGTTCCCGCTTGTTTGCTTTAGATCTGCCTCCCAGCAGATGCAGTTGGGTGCCAGACACTTCCCGCATTGTATGAAGCAAGGAGGGTTTGTTTTGGGGTTTTTTTTTAAACTTCTCTGCACTGCTTGCAAAATTATAAACAGGCGCCTCTGCCACCTTTTTTTTCTCAGTGTAAAATATTAACCCCCATCAGAACTGACTGTTGGGGAACAAGGTGTGAAGTCCTTCCTGAGAACAGACCCTTTGCCAGCTCCCAGACCAGTGGGGAGATGAACATGGATCTGATTTCACAATCCGGGGCTTTCTGCTTATCTTCTTATTCCCATGGGCTTCTCTGTGAGAAACAAACCTCTGAAAGGGAAAGTTGTCCAATGTGATAATGGGATTTCTCTTAAGCACTGGCTACTGCAGGCAGTGGGAGCCCAGGGAAGCCAAAATTGCTTTTGAAAGCTGTTCCAATGTTGCCTGGAGATTTTGTACGTCTTTATTTTCCATCTGCTCCCAGTAACGTAGGGCAATAAAATAAGACCTAGTGTTAGGAAATTGCTCTGGAGTTAACTCGGGGGGAGGGGGTGTTAAATTTAAAGGGATTCCTGAATGTCTGTGTTCCTGGTACTTTACTCCAAATCTAAGTTCATTTCAGCTTAATATTATTCCTTGAATGGGCTGAACTAAGTAAGCAAGAAACATCTGCGTACCAGCATCTGAATATTTCTATCCTGGACTGAGTACTGAGGATTATTTTATTCCACATTAACTATTCCAGCAAATTCTCCTATGAAAAAAAAAAAGTTTAATGGAACTGTGGAAAGAATTAAAACCTTTTTTTTCCCCAGTAAATCAAAGCATCACTGTAACCTCATTGAATTTCTTCATATTTTTCCAGACTGAGGAACTAAAAGGGTATTTTGGAAAGAAAATTCTGTTATGCTGACATTTAAAAATGCCAGTCTTTTTACCAACCAACTCTTTTTTGCAAATCCTATACTCTGTTTCAAAGGCCTCATTTTAAGTTGAGAAGCAAGAAAGATATAGCAATAACTTCCCTTTTTGTAACAAAATTGTGCCGGCTTTTTTGTGCGGCTGAGACGAGTCTAAGGTGTATTTCCTTCGTTCTTTTTATGTGTCCCCAGAGTGAGGTTTCTCATCTCCATTTCCCACATGCCCATACAGGGGACCAGGTACCAGGGAAGCTGGAAAACCTTCTTGTCAATCTTCTTGTCACTCACCTATTCCCACAACTGTAAGTGTTGAGGATGGTGATTTTTCAGACACGACTGCTCGGCAAATATCTTTCAGGAAAACCAAACCAGAAGTCTGCTGGGCTGGAAAGCTGATGTTGGCTGCTAACAGCAGGTATAGCAGTGAGAAAAGCTTCCTGATAACCTGGGTCTGCTGCAGGACAGAAGGAAAGGTGCCTCCACTGCCGAGGCTGTCCCATCACCCACACCACGTTGGCCGTGAAAACACGGCAGACTCTTCTCCAGGGGTTAAAGTTTTAAGTCACAACTTTCACTGCAGTTTGCACTTATGCCTAATTAACTCAAAATTAATGATCCAGAACCTAGTCCAACAGTTATGCTCAATGGTGCAGAAAAAAAATCTCCCTTTTATGTTCGGGATAATACTTTTTTCCTAGAACAGTGTTGGTTAGTCTTGAAGACCAAAGAATTGTAAGAATAACTTTAATGAATACATTTATTTTGCTTTTGTTTCTTGTGCAAATTTCCTAATGTCCAGTATTGCATTTCTTTAATTTCCGTGTCTTTACAGCTTTCATTTAAAACATTAGCTGCATTCTTACTAAATCCCCATCCAGATACTCAGGTGGAGTAATGGGAAAGATTAAGTTAATGCTTCTGTGGCTGGTTACTTGATTTGAATTTCAGGCTTTTCTGAAAGCCTAAACTTGAGGGGAATATCTATTTATTCAAAACAGTTGTTATTTCATATATGACTTATTTTAATACTAATGAGTATTTGTATTTTAAACATAGTCTTTACAGATAGTAACTCCTATGCAAGCTGTAACTGATGGGTAGAAATATATGATCAGTCCTTGAAGTAATTGGGATCATTTCCCTTGGCACCAGATCTAGCTATTAATCAATAATTTGGATATATGACCTAACACTAGTCAGAAAGAAAAATGCTTTAAGCCACCTACAGAGTGCTCAGGTATCTTGATCTTGTAATGTAAATCACTGTGCTTTATTTTGGGTCTAAATCAAGAGCTGTACCAGTTAGCCTTTTGTATCAGAGACTTTTTACAAGGGTGTGTAGTGACAGGACAAGGGGGAATGGTTTTAAACTGAAAAAGAGTAGGTTTAGATTAGATATTAGGAAGAAAGTCCTTACTGTGAGAGTGGTCAGGCACTGACACAGGTTTCCCAGAGAAGCTGTGGATGCCCTATCCCTGGAGGTGCTCAAGACCAAGCTGGATGGAGTTCTGAGCAGCCTGGTCTCATGAAGGGTGTCTCTGCCCATGGCAGGGGGTTGGAAGGAGATGATCTTTAAGGTCCCTTCCAACCCAAACCATTCTATGATAAATGAGGGAAATTTTTGAAGCTGAGACTCCAGCAGAGCTGTAGGTCTTGGAGGGCTTGATCCTCACCCTGAAAGAAATCAACGTGTCATTACTGCAGGTGTGATGTGACTGAAGTGATGTTGGCTGAGCTTCCAACACCAGCTTGGTTTCAGACAAACCCGGCTTCTTCTGAAAGGTTAATCGGAAACGTAAATGCTGCTTGTGGGAGAAATCTATTTTGGAAAACACACCAGATGCTCCCCCTGGGAGGAAAGTGGCTTCTGCAGAGGATAATGGAAGGAAAGTTGTGCTGGCAGCACACAGCTCAAGATGCTCCCACAAGTAACTGGTATCATTTGGTGATATAGAAAAGTTACATTTCAAAGACATTTCAAACCAGAAATCTGGCTCCATGGTCATCTCACAGTTATTTTCTGTCCATTAGATCTAGCTCTTAGTGACCAAGGACAAACTGAGTTCTCAGTTCATGGAAGGATGACGGAGAAAAAAAGACATCTGATACTGCTGACTTCATTTACTCCTGCCAAGGAGAAAATGTGGGTGAAAAGGATTCCCCGAGTTTTGTAATGCTACAGCTATGACAGTAAATAGAAACGGTTGTTGGGAAAGATTGCAAGAATAGAAATAATTATCATCAGTCATCAGGCTCTGGGAAAGAGAAATAACCTACTACGTCAGCTTACCGAAGTCTTCTGGCGTATCTGAAACTGCAGCAGGAGTCAATCACAGCGCTCCCTTGCTTCATCCCTATTTGCAAGAAATACATCCCTGTCTCTTTGGGAGAGATTAAACTAGGAACTATGGGAGGGTTAGGAACACACATGTACTCTAAATAAAATTTCACTGAATCTTCATTGGGCAAATTTTAGGTGAAAGTTAAAGCTGTTCAAGCAAGAACAGTTAAAGTCCTTGCATGAATCAAAACTGTCTGGCCCCAGTCAAAATGTAACTCCAGTAACTGCAGTCAATAACAACACCAGCTTCAGCTGCTGCTGCTGCTGAGTTGTGCCTGCTGCCAGTAAAACCTTTTCTCTGTTACGGGTAGTGCCTGAGAGGGGCAGAATATTTATAAACTACACAATAAGAAAGGTGCTGCAACCAACTAACTTAAAAATAACCCCCATCTCAAATATACTGGATTCTAAGAATCCTAACTAGTTTGGGAAGGTATCTCTGTTTTGATGGTATTGAAATATTGTAGAGATCAGCACCTTCAGCTGGCTACCTTAATCAATGGTAAAATGTCTCCTGGCAGTGGACTTGTAGTCTAATATTTGCCTTATAAAAATCAATACACTGTAGGCAGTGTTTCCTATCCCATAACAGCATGGGTTTTACTTATTCTGAAAACTGCACTCGTCATCGGAAAGCTACTACATAAATGAAGATGTACTGCTGGAAGATATGAATTTGCATCAGTGCTTTTCTAGCTCTGTTTAGAAACTAGGTAAGCTGCTTTTGGAAAAGAAGTGGCTGAGCAGCTTTGTCCATTGACACTTTTGCCCATTTGCATAACACCAATGACTCAGATCAGGTCATGTTACCAATGTACTGAAATTATTTCCAGGCCATAATTGAACCTTGTGCCTCCCAACAAGTCTTTTAAGCGTCAGAAGGTACTCAGGTGATCTGTAATGTGAAACCATTTATTGGCTGTTAAACCAGCCAACCAGCCCTTCTCTTTCCTAATGACTGACCCAAGCTGCCCCTTCTGTGTTTGGGCATCACCACATTCCCAGCTTTGCTGGTGATATCTATCATTTCAGCTGCTCCCACAGTCTGTAAATGTCTCCTTATGTTCTGCTTTGTGACCAGTCTGGCTGGGTTATCAAAGAAGGAGGGGCTGAAAATCAACAGTGTCATTTCCAGATGAATGGCATTCCTTGTAAAGAGGCTGGTGATGCACCGAAGGAAGGTGGAGGTGGAGTGCAAAGGGGAGAGTATGACAAAACAGTGACAAGGGACTTGAACCCTGATGTCAGCCAGCCACGCCTTCTTGTAGCTCAGGTCATGGGCCCTCCCCCGTGTGTTCCTCTCTTCCCCATCATCCTCATCTGAGTGTCTGCAGGGTAAGTTGTATCAGTGATCTGATCCCATGGAAAACAAGCCCACCAAAAAAAGAACAATTTCCTGCCCAGCCAGCTTGCTCATCCAGCTTCACAGCAGCTGCACAGCTGCTAAATCAGATGCGAGGGCAGAGAGGGACATGCAGGGACCAGGGAGGGGAGGGAGCGGGGGAGCATGACTGTCCTGCTTCCTGGTAAAGCAGCTGCTCTTGGTACGTCAGACCAAGCATAACATGAAGACCATATCCTTTATCTGAGCAAAATTTCCTGAATCCGTGCAGCTAGCAACACCCAATGGAAAGCTCGCTGAATGCTGATGCTGTCCCAGCAAAGGCCGTATCCTGTGCCCTGTCAGTCACTCAGTGTGGTGGCACTGGGAAGGATGTGACCAAACAGCTGTCACCCAGCTGGTGATGTCACTCATGTTAACAACGTGTTGAGATTTTTAAAAAGACGCCCAAATGTGGCTAGTTTTGGTAAACTGCTATTAAAATAACCCTGTGTATTCATTTGTGGTTATGTCAGTTCCACAAGTGGCTTGTTCCAGGAAAAAGTAATTTGGGCCACAGGCACAAGTTGTGCTTTGTTGTCAGTAAAGCAGCAAAGCGGCTGCATTATTGCTATCCTTGGGGAGTGCAAGCAGTGATGCTCCTGCCAGCTCCTTTTGATCTGAGCGGAGGAATATTTCCTATCTGTTGGCAATCTGCTATCAGCTACACCCACACTTCCTTAGTGACAGTTCACCCACACAGCTCTATTGTCCATGGCACTGAAACCATGCAAACCCTGCAGCTGATACGTTCTTTGCATGTAAACAGTACTTTGTTCCCCTCATATTTGTTTCTGGTGGCACCGATTCCTGGTCTTCCGGTTGTCACCAGCAGCACCTGCCCAAGCCTAGAATTCCACTTGGGCAGCTGTGGGGGATGCTCCACCAGCCTGCACTTACTCAGAGGAGCTGCTCCTGTCTTTGGGCATTATTTCCTAACTTGTTGCTTTGTTAGTGACTGCCATCATTGTTAGTCACTTACTACTTCCTAGTGGAAAATGTGTTCCTTACAGACTCCTCTCCAAGTCCACACTGATTCCACCTGCTCATGTGCAAACTGAGATGACTCTCCCATCCTGAAGCTGCCACTAAAACCTTTGCTTGGGGGTGATTCACAGGGCTGAAGCAAATGCTTGGCAGGTCTGTCCCCCTCGCTAGTGGCCAGCCATCCTCTACAACGTCCTGTTTTGACCATGCTGCCAGCCACGTGGCTGGCCTGGCGGGAATGCCCTGTCTTCCCTAGGGAAGCCACTTCCTGTGCCAAGGGTGCTTCTCTTCAATCCTAGTACTCCTGTAATTATGCTAAGTTGCTGGGCTGGAGTCATACTCCTGTTCTAAAAGCACACCTGTGACTGCTGCAGGGGTGTTTCAGAGAGGCTCACCATCCTCTGAGGTTTCTAGGTGCTACTTTTGGGCACTGGCTATTACAACCTGATTATAGGCATAGTCCCTGCTTTGCTATTTCAGTTACACTGCATTAGCTGAGACCTTCTGGATGCTCTAGATTGGCATAATTGCCCTGCACAGAGCTGAAGATCTCTATTTAATATTTCCTACTATATTGCTGTGCCTCTTATATGTGTCACTTAATGAACAATCAGTGATTTGGTTTCCCCATCTCTATCACAGAGTGAGGCAGTGGGGATGAACCTGCTGGGGGCTGCCCAGCCCTTTGTTCAGAGGAGGCTGGAGAAGGACTGTAGTTATTCTTGGATGCATTGACAGTCAGCTGGGCAATGATGACGTTTCACTGAGCTGGTTCTCCCTCTGCAAACACTTAGCTCTGCAGAGGGCAGGAGTTCAGTGGTGTACTGGGGTTATTTGACACCAGATCCAACACCTTGCTCAAACACTTCACGAACACCATAAAAAAACAGACTTTGCTCAACTAGGCTTTACGTAATAATTGCTCCAGTTTAAATACTACAGGCACGCTGCAGGACAGGTGCATTAGCTGGATGTGGGGTACAGCTCATACAGTTGCTGCTTGCTGCTCCTTTCAATACCAGACATTGTCATTAGTTTGTTGCCTTGATAAAAGTTTGGTTTTCTTGCAGGAATGAAATTACTGAAAGAGAATAACTATTTTATAGTGGCCAGTAGAGCTGATTAAGAAAATTATTTCTTCCAATTTCAGCAATGAAAAGGGAAAGCAGGTAGGAGCCACTTTAAGGAGGTTCTCCCACAATCAGCAACCTTGAGAGAAAAAGCACAAAGAGATTTGCTGAAATTCTTGTGTGTGAAGTGTAAGTACCTTCTCCAGAAGTTACAGGGCATGAGGACACCAAGAGACCTTCCAGAGGCTACTTGTTCCAGAGTGTAGAGGGACTTATGCCATGACATTTTTTGTTTTTCTAAGGAAACATACAAAAGCAGAAATGGTTTACAAGTGTGTTTGTGTTTCAGAACACCACACTTCATAAAAATTGTGGGCCCTCATATTTCTTTAGAGTCAAACAGCTTCAAGATGTTACTTTGCAAGTATAATATTTTAGGCTGTGGAGAAGAAATACTTGGATGCAGGAAGTGAAAAGGAGAAGAGAGGTTGGCTGGAAGAGAGGGTTGATGCTCTTCAAGCCTTCTCAGGTTTTGTATCTAAACACTTAGCTTAAATATTGATCTCCAGGAAGATGACATATTTGTCTCCTAGGTATTAAATGTCCGAATTCCATTCCAGACATGAACTTTCTAAGCCACACTGTAAAGGCCTGTACTCCGTGACCCCTGCCAGCATCAGAGGGTCTTTGTGGCTTTGGGAAATTGGCCTGAAAAAAGTCTCACCCACACAGACTTTTCCACGTGTTGGGAACATTTAACTTGCCACACAATGGCAAGTGACTGCCTAAGATTGGAGCTTCTCAGCATTAATGAGGCTGATATACAGTGATGAATCTTGGGGTAACTGCAGCATTTCTACAGCACCCTACATGTGGAGTGGAATAGCTTCTGCCAGGATTGGGCCCAATGCACAGGTAGCAAATATTAGCTGTAGGTAAAATTGAGAGGGCAATGTCATTATTTTATATGTTGTTACTTCAGTGCTAGCAAAAGGCGTTCATTGCTTCTTCCTTTCTGACTTTTGGAAAGAGCTGTATGAATGCTGAACTGACTCCTAACTTAGTTCCTCAAAATGACAGATTTAGCCCTAATTTGTAGGTGTCTCTCTATAGTCATAACCTATGAAAAAAATATTGTCAAAATTCCAGATGAAAATTAGTTTGGTCTCTTTGTGTTTGGCTAACCCAACTGCTTCTCACAGCCAGCTCTGTACAGCACTTTGTTTTTCCCTCTAAAAAGATGAAGCCAAGAGTATTTACTGGGAAAATTCTGTATATTTGCAGTAGTGACCTATGTGTTCACACAGGCATTAGCCTGTTGGAACATTGTAATCTCCATAGCATCACAGAGCCAGGGGGGTTGTTTAACTGTGTCCCTCCACCCTGACCTCCATAAGGCTCTGTGACTCTCTGATCCTAAGGTCACGGCTGATCTTTCCCTCAGCTTTCAACTGTGACCCATTTATGCTGTGTATTTATCTGGCATTTTCATCTTGAAGGGCTGCTGCTGACCTGTCCTTTTGAAAACAGAAGAACCCTGCCCCAAAAGCCAGCATCCTGCAGGGAGGACAAGTGGCAAAAACGGCATTTCCATCTTCCCATGGCACCGAAGGTGGCTGGAAGAACCCTGTCCTGCCTGGCAGTCATTCCTCAGGCGCCTGGTCCCAGCCCACAGCAGGTATCGGGGAAAGCAAACAGCAGGAACCAACCACAGCCTAGACAGGAGACAGCTCAGCTCAGCAAACAGACGCACTCAGGCTGGGCAGGCACCAGGCAGGGCAGCCACACACAGCAGATAATCTCTGTGACGCAGGATGAAGCCTGCTGGGAGCAGGGGAAGCCTCCAACATCTGCACATGCCACAGCTGCGATGGCCCCGGGACGGTGGGGACGGCTCTCCCCAGCGCCCCTTCGCCTCCCAGGCTCAGCCCCATCAGCTCCTGCTGCTCCCAGCAAACCAGTTAATCCCGCTGGCCTTTAAAAACAATAGTTAAGAGGGTGCAGGGACAGACCCTCACTACCCCTCTGCCATGCATGTGTCCTGCCATGCTCCTGTTATTTCCATTTCCCTTGGACACCCGCAGAAGCAAAGGAACACACAGACTCAATAAACAGCCCACTCTGCTCCCGAATGTCTTTTCCATATTGGACAGCCGACTTTCTGAGCACTATAAATACCGTATTAGTACCATGTCCCCTGAAAACCCAAAGTCAGGCTCCCGTCCAAAAAGCAGTGGAGCTGCTCTCTAGTCTAAATCTGTAATGCAGAAACGCAACTTATTCCATGAGATCCCAAGTGGGAAAACTGGCTCAGGAACATAAGTACTAATTTATGTCAATTAGATTATCTTGAGTGGAATATTTAATATTTTTGATGGAACATTGTTTAATTGCTACTCATGGGTACTTTGTAGCTGTTGGAAACTCTGATCTAAATGATTATTTTAATGAAAGATTGCCAAAGGACTCATATATGAAACTCCTACGTAGAATAACATTGGGACTGTTTTCCCTGGGCTTCTGTGCTGGCCAGCCCTCATTTTCCAGTTAGGGCACTTAGGGTAATGCCAATTAGCACAGCTACAGAATTGTCTGAGGCCAATTGCTAAGGGTGCTCACCATAAATCTGGCTGCAGAACCTCCTCAGAAATAGTCAGCTTTGGGTTTATGAGTTGATGGGCTCATATGGCCAGTGCAGGAACGCTCAGAAAAGGACTTCATGTCTGTGTCGGGGCCCTGAGGCCACTAATGAGCACTGAACAGCCCCACCTGACCCCCACCTGCTGCCCATTGCCTGGGGCTCCATTTAAGCTCAGCTCTCTCTTTCCCCTGAATTTGTTGTAGGTATGACCTTACATCTAGTTCTTGCTCCAGGATGGATCAAGGACCTATACTGCAGGTATGTCTGTCACCAGCTCTGTTTCTGGCTGCTCTCTGGGATGGACCTTAGGTTGATGTAGAAGCCTTGCTGCCAGTTCCATCTCCTGCTGCCCCCTGGCACATGTGAGCTGGTAGGCACACCAGGAATTCCTGGGCTGGTGGGATAAAGGAGGAGCTATTGGTAATGTTTTGCCACCTGAAGAAAGTTGAATTTGGGATACTGTTGCAAGTTTTGTTCAGGTTTTCCCTCTTGAATCACAGTAAGTCAAATTTGGAAAAAAAAAATCCATGAAGATTCTAAAACTACTTCGAAAGGTCACTTTTTTGCTCCATGCAAGTTGCCAAATTATGAAGTGTCATTAGTGTCCCTTTCTCCAAATGGAGATCTAGAATTTCAAGTGGAAAAGCAGATTGATTTTATTTATAGTCCCAGCATATCTTTCAGCCGCAATACACAAATCCATGGAGCAAGAGCCCTGTGTTGCCCTTTGTTTACTGCATGGCTTTGCTTTCCCTTTTGGCTGGAGTGGTGAATTATCATCACTGTTGAGCTCACCCTGTTCTCAGAGGCCCTCTCCAGTCTTTGACCTGATGAGGGTCAGCTGCTTTGGTGTTGTGTTTTAGGAGTTTAATTTACATGTTGCCTTTTGACAGTATGGAGGACTCTCCTTCAGCTTGCCCTATGCTGCAGTGTCATCACAAGCCCTTGAAACTCCTGACCTAGTTTCTCAAAATCATGTGGTTGGCTTAGAAAATTAATTTTGTGGTGGTGCTTTTTTGTGTGTGTTTTTGTTTGTTTATTTGTTTTTTAAGTGATTGTGTAGTCTTTGCATTAAGTTCTGATTTAGGAAATTACTAGAGATACTCCAGTTGCAGGTTTCAATTTTATTTCATTATCATAAGGGTGAGAGGTGTTCTTTTTTTTGCAATACAACAGCAGGGGAATTGCTTGCCCCTAGCAGCTAGGAAAAGCACCAAATACTGTGAGATTGTGGATGAAAAACAA
>JAWWLV010000005.1:30888131-30916975 GCA_035041135.1 Platyrinchus mystaceus | reverse complement strand
TAACACTAAGGCTGTACCAATTAAATGTTAATTTGTCCATAAAAAAAAAAAAAAAAAAAAAAATTAAAAAAAATAAAATGGATCTCATTAAAAATGGATCTCATTTCACTTAACAGCAAAATCCTCTGTCTGAGTAACCTATAAACTAGACAGAGTTTTCTGAGAACTCATCATTCTCGGCCCTCAGCCACCTTGTTTTACATAAACACTGACATTAGTTTATAAAAGTTCTAAAAATAGAGCTGAAATTTGTCAAGAAGCAGATCAGCTGGGACTGTATGTCTAGTTACAGGCTTGCTGTTATGTGGATGTGTACGCCTCTGCTTTAGCGATGCTGTAAAAGGAGCATGAATCCAGGCATTGTGCAGTTGATTGTGATTCCACCTCTACCTATGGATGTTTGGAATGTTAGTTTTGAAGGGGAGATACTGTAACAATGGTGGGCAGGAGTCGTAACAGCAGGTTCCCTGGGGAGGCTGGGATGGCTGTCCTCCTCAGGTAAGATCTGTTTTATCCCTTCTGAAAAGACAAGCTGAAAGGAGACCTGTTAATATAGTCTGCATTCTAAGGGACAGGACATTCTCATATTCCTTATGTCTTTTGTCAATACAGAAAGCAAACAGCTTAGCAAGAAGCAGTGTATTTTTAACAATGAAATTTTCTTAGCAGAGGTGAGCTGGGTTACACCATCTCAGGTAAAGAGATATGATTAATCTTGTTTGAGGTTAGCTAGGTGATGCAGAACACTGGCTCCATGTTCTGTTCCAGTCGCAGCCTATTCCTCCCCCCCCCCCCCCCCAAAGTCCGTATTTGTTAAACCGGGTGTGCAGAGGGACATTAAACAATCAAACGTGTTTGTTAAATCTGGATATGGGCACCATCTTTGTCATATCGTCTGCATGTAACACCATCAACACACACTCCTTTTAATGACTACTTAATCCATGTTAATGAAACTCTCTGCAAATGCCTGAATGCTATTAGTCAGACATTGATTCAGAAAGTCTTTGTGGCTTACAGAATCAATCCCCTTTTGCAGCTTCTACAAGTAAAAACTGTCAGGAGCACAACAGTGAGAAAACTAAAGATTAGAGAGGACTATAAACATTTTTGCTCCACCTACAAAGTTCAAATTAAAATAAGCATTAAAAATAAGTGAAAATAAGAATTGAAATGGAGATAAAATGTCAGTCTTTCTTATTTTGTGATGAGCAGAAAAGTTCAAACAAAAACACTTCTTGGAACACCTTGTTTTCCAGGTTGGGTAGAACTAGCAGAGTTTTAGTCTTTCTTAGTGGAAAATAAAAACACTAGCAAAATATCAAATTTGTCAGTGTAAATTTTTGCATTTCCTTAAAATTATTTTAGGGTGGTATTTTCTTTTTATCACTTTCAGAGTTGCAGTATGGGCTTTTGTGTGAAGAGTAGAAAGGTATTGAATGTCTTTCAGATGTGGTAAAGGCTTCATGGTAATAGAGAGGAGAAAATGCACTGCCTGAGCAAATCCACTTGTCAAAGTCAGGGGACATTTCATCTGAGTGAGGGCTGCCTTGTAGCCTTTCTAGCTATCAAAGTGACAAAAACTATTCCAAAGTTTGCAAGTTGAGGTCTCTGGAGTTAGAAAAGGCCAGAATGAAGGTTTCCTGTGCAATATTGTTAATCCCACATTTATCCACTGGCACCCTGCACCACTCACGGTGTGAAGGCTGAGAGTGAAATGAAGGGTAGGATGATATTTGTCTGGCTTCATAAAAATGTGGAAATTCCCTTCTGGCTGTTTAAAGAGTACACTGAGGAGGTCAGACTGTAACCAGAGTGCACACTATCTTTTGGGTAGTCTGAGAGAGAGACATAGCCAAGTACCTGAATGGATTAGTCATTCCCTTAGTGACAAATGTTCAAAATAATGTCTCGATCCTCCAAGTGCTGTAGGCAGGTACATTGTTCCCCTAGAACATTTTTCTCATGAGCTATTAGTTCAGCATTCAAGCAGGTCTTCAGAGCAGAGCAGTTCATAGCTGACTTTAGGTGCCTCATTCCATGCGGAAAATAGCGGCCCAAACTTCTAGAATACGTGGATAGAATGATAATGTCACTCCTTGTACTTGAATGTATGTTGAACAGGTAAAACTCCACATAAATCAGTGAAGATATGTGTGCTGATATTCCAGTGCTACATATACTCAGAGCACTTACTGGCAAGGCAGACAATGGTAACAGGTAATTTTGCATTAAAGAAATATTTTCTGGGATGCTTACAGTGCTAGGAAAGGGCAGTGCAGGACTGTGCATTAAACACAAGTTGCACTCAGAAATTTAAGAGGCTGCATGTAACTCATTGACTATTTTGACCAGCTCTTTTTTAAATAGACTGTAGTTGGTGCCACACTGTATCACAGCTTCCAGTTAGGAGCTGTGATGAGACCCCTGCATTAAGGTATTTGGTATTTTTCTGGCTGCAAGAAGATGCTCCTCAAGGATTGTTTGATGCATCACTGAGAAATGATACAAGAAATCTTCATTAACAAAAGAATCAACAAAAATTTGCAATTTCTGCCTGACCATAAGTACCAAAATGCACCAAATAGATAATTTAAGGCAAAAAAAGGAAGACTTGTCAGTTCTCTAAAGGTGAATCAGAGGTGTCAGAGAGGAGAGTTGAATATGTCTGTGAACAGACTTGTATCTGTAAGTTTGGTAAAGATCTAGAAAGGCTGCCAAGCTGTGAATACAACCGTGGATGTTGGTCAGCTCATTTGGAACCTCACAAGATGCCACAAACCCTGACCTTTACTATCCCCAGGCTAGGATGAAAGACAGTAATAAAGTCCTGAGAGGAGAGTGATCTTCCAGCATGCATATAGAGGGAAAGGGAGGGAGAAGTAGCTGCACAAGAGGGGCCAAATATTGCCTGAGTCCCACTGTGGACGCTGCCTTTGCTCCCCTCAGGTGTGACATTGCACATCAGCATTTCTGTCCAGCCTGGTGGCTTCTTCTCAGAGATGAACAGCTACTGCAGAGGGGGAGCATGCTCTGTCATGTTAGCTGTGAGTTTACCTGGGCCTTTCAGGAAGCTTTTCTTAACTCTTTCAAAAATGAAACCAACTCTGTGACAGTTTCTAAACAAACACTACATTACTTGTTCTGGTACGTGTTGTTCTGAGGTGTGATCCATGAGCTGCAGCTCAAATTCTGGGATGGTGAACTTATTTTACAGTTCCCATTATACTAGTGTTTAGTTGCTGTGAATTTTTTTTTTTTTTAAATCAAGTTATTTACTTAATGCCTTTGTTTTAAAATAAGTTTGTTCTTCTGGTAGTTTTCCAATAAGAACTGTTACTTGAAGGCTGGGAAAAGATTCCTGGCAAGTTTATAAGTGAGAAAGAAACCAGGGGACAAGCTAATTAGCTGTAGCTAATTAGCTAATCAGTTCTCTGGGATATGCATGAACATACCAGGAATCATAGGAGAGATAGGTAAATTGCAAGGAGTAATAGAAGAAACTAAAATTATCTGGAGGAAATTACTTTCTGCCATGTCCTATACCAGTATCCACCGAGTAACTAATGCCCACTGTATTGATTATCTTCTGCTTGTTTTGGCTACAGCAAAAGCGAGGACAGTTTCTTCCATGTATTATGGAATTATTACTCCTTTATATAGTGTATTTTCTTTATTTCAGACAAATACTCTAATCCATATACAGTAAGCAGTGAAGAGAGATTTGGAACTGAGCACAGAATCAACACATGGAAAGCCTCTTGCAGCTAGAGGATATTTTTCTCACTGTTTCTACACAAATGGTTTGCAAGTAAATGAAGAGTAAAGAAGGATGTGGTGATGTCCTCTGCTGTGGTTTCGGTTTTTTGGCAGGTATTACAAAACTACTCTCTATGCATCATACAGGCATGCTGCTTTGAATATTTTTTCTAAATCTTCTGTCAGCTGGCACTATTTAATTTGCATTTATTAAAACATACTGAAACAAACGGTTATTTTGTTACAACTCAAAATGGCTGAGTGACTTTTGTTTTCTTTGACATTTACATTTATAATCCATTACTAGCCAGCTCATTTTCTCTTCTGATAGACTTTATTTTCAGTGACAAGTACAGCTGAGAAATCAACAGCTTTTTATTAAACTACATCCCCATTTTTTTAATCCCTCATGGAGGGAAATCTGATAAGATTTGGTTTTTCTCACTTGTCTGCTTGCTTTTTAAGTTTATGACTGAAGAATCAACATGTATTTGTAGCATTATTACAGTGAGTCCTTTCTGAACTGAGGAAACTAGATAAGGAAAGTCATCTTGAATAGGAACAATCAGGCCTACAGGGTGTCTGCCTGTGTTTTGGGCTGGCTGTCCTGGAGATGGAGATGGGTTACCATGACGGCTGTAGAATTCAGTAGCAGCGTTTCACAGCTGGAGCACTGCTGCATGTGCAATGGCAGTGAGGCTTTCCAAATAGGTCTGCCTGACATCCAGCCAGCTGGCAGCACAGGCAAAGCACCTGTGACCCTGGCTGGACCCCCTCCGAGTGAAGCAGCCTTCAGAAGTGGACAGGTTGTTCCTTGTTCTCTATGAACCTCCATTTTCTCTGGCATGACCGAAAATTTACATTGCAAATGCATATTCAAACGCGTTTGTGACCGGAAAGGGAAGGGGTTTTATCAAGGGGTGAGAAACGAGCATTTGCCACTCTTCGTCTGTGCTGATCGCTGCTTTATCTGCTCCTGAAACAGCCCGAGATCACGTTTTGTGTGAAACAGCCCCGTGCCAACCTTCCACGTAGCCCTGCCGAGCTGCAGCAGCTGGTGACTTGGCTTGAGCAGCCCTGGCTACAGCTCTCTCTCTGTCACAGCTGAATCTCACCACTGCGCAGGCTGTGACACCCTCGGAGGGGAGAGCCGGGCAGCACCAGCCCGGCTGGAGTTGGAGCTCACTGTCCCAGTTCCAGGCAGGCATGCACCAGGGCCATGCACTTACTGCTTCTCTTCAGCAGAAAAATCTGCCTGTGGCTTCCTTCTTCCTTTCTGTGAAGCCCTCGGGCTCAGCAAGCCCTTTGAAGTGGTGGTGGCAGCTGGGAAGTAACCTTCTGAATGTAGAAACTGAAGGTTTCCCTTTCCCTCTCTGTATTTCTATTATTTTACTTCTCATGTTTTCTTTCTATTCTGAGGACTGTGCATTCAGTGCTGCTGTAATTCTTTTAGCGTTTTTTTCAAATCCTCAGTGAAATAGCAATACTGGCCCAAAGTTTTCAGCTTTTAAAAGCAGCAGGTCATTACCATTTGCCATTGCTCAAGTTTAAGAGCATATTTATTTACAAATATTTACCCAAGGGATAATGAAACAAGAAACTGGGAATATTTTCCCAGTCTCCCATACTGACCTGGTCATGTGGTAGCCTTTAGTAGATTTACAGCAATTTTCCAGCTCTGTGAGTTCTCCTAGGTCAGAAAGCTACCAGTGACCAGCTCCTAGATTTCCTTTTGCCAGCAAATACACTGGGATAAGTGGGAAGGGATGAAGCATCCTGAAAATTTGAGGGTGCCTATACTGGTTCTTCTAAGCTGTGCCATAGCTGATATTTATCCTCACCTACTTTGCCCTGCATAAGCTGCATGAAAGCAGCTGAAAGCATGGTCCAAGGACTGGATCAGTGAGATTAAATAGTAATTAAGATTTAATTAAATTAACAAAATATGTACTGTTTAGCAAGAGTATAAAAAGTAGATAATGTAAGTGCCAGCTGATATTCTTTTGGGAAAAAAAAAAACCACCCAAACCTACAAAAATATACTGCTTTGCAGACTCTGAGCTAAAATAGCTCTGTCTAGAATGTAACCTCTCCCAGAGTATATAGAGGAAAGTTGGGTTCTACTTGTTCTCAAAAATCTAAAAGAAATTCTTATCTGGAAGGCATCCTGTTATTTTTACAGTACCAGAAGATTTTTAGATTTTGCCATCTAAAACATTTCTATACCGGCCTGCATTTTGCCCTGCTGTTCATCAAGGGCTTCCTAGAGGGTAGTCATTAGCTTTGACTTAAATCACAGAATTCTGAGATGCATTTGAAAGATATGATGGAGTTTTAAACTTACTCCAAACAGTAAAGAAGAAAAGCTGTATGGAAGACTGCATTTGCTATGGAGAGGCTGTGATGAGATTTTTAGATCATTTTAGGTGGTACCACAAGATTTTTAAATCATAGGCACCTGGGTACTAACTCATGCAGCTGCCCTGCCTTGCGTCATCTTTTAGAGAAGTAGTGGTTGCTCTCTGTTTTTTGTCTTGTGCCTTTGTCATTAATTGGCAAGAATTTACATGCCCAGGGACTTGTTTTCCTTAACATACATGTAACCTTTGAATGTTTTCAGACAGCAATGTAATTACCTTCATCTTCCTGCTTAATCCAGTTGCTGATTTTAAGTAGCTATACTTTTTTACACAACCTTTTCATGAAGCTGACTCAAATGCATATGAAATTATCCTCATCTACAGCCAAGCTTCCTCCATTGAGCTGGAATGTTCTCAGACTGTGATAACAGCATTTTGTGCTCTTTGGAATTTAAGGTAATTTTAGAGAGAGAGATTGAGAGCTCCAATTATTCTTTTTCTGAAACCATTTCGAGGAGAAATCCTCTCTAGGTAGACACATCCATTTGTGTTGTTTACTTTGCCACAGTCACCCTTTGTTCAGTCATTACCAGGTCGGTTTTTCATCAGCTCCTGGATAAATTGAGCTTCTTTTCTGCTGGCTCCTTAGTTACTGCAATGCCATTTGCAAGGCCGCACAAGGCACCCTTCATTTTCTAGACATGCATTTTGTGAAATACTGAAACATTACCTTTGCTGCTGTTTCCTTTTTACATTTTTCCTAACCAGATTTTAGTTAGTAGTTAAATGTAGATGTACTAAAGAAACGTTGCAAGTACTCAAGATGTAAGACAATAACATTACTAAGCAATTAGTGTTTGATGCTTCATTGCTGCCCTTGTTGGAATATCATGTTCAGAACCACTGGAAAAACGTGGTGATGGTAAGAGCTCCATATTATTTTGTCACCTGATGCATGGGGCCCTATGGCATGTGCTCTTAGTTCTTTCTGGGAGCAGGCTGGTGTGCTCATGGATGATAGGCCTGTAAATGAATACTGAAGGATAGTTGTTTTGGGCTTGTCTACCAGGAGCAAGGAGATAATGCAAAGAAGGAATATTACAGTGATCAAAGGGATGAAAGCAGGGGATCACTTGATAAAAGCAGTAGGACATCAGCTAGAATGGAAACAAACATGTCTTCAGCCAGCAGACAGTGACGACCTGGAACTTGCTTCGACAGGAGGCTGTGGAGATGGGGCAGTCACTGGGTTCAAAGTTAAACAAATTCATGGACAGCAGATCCACAAATAGATGCTGAAAAGGATGAGGATCCTCTAACATCCCTAGTGAAATAGTTGTGAATGCTGAGCAATTGTGAGGAAAGCAGAGCAAGAAAGCAGTTGGTTTCTTGTACTAGGTTTCCCTACTTAGCTACTTCACCACCACTGGAGACAGACTTCTGGGCTAGACGAGGCAGTGCTCTGTCCCACTGGGGCATTTCCTATGCCCTTATAAATTTTATTTATTGCTCAGACCACCACACAATTAGGACTTAAAGCATTTACCCCTGAAAACTCTGCAAGGAAGGACCTTGTATGTGCTCAAGATTTTACTAGACTCAGGTCCTATACTTTATTTGGTTAAGTAGTACCATGAACATTTACACAGCTATACAAATAATCATATCCAGCTAGTCCTGTCAGCTGAGCCAAAATAGAGATTTTAAGTGCCAAAGTCTTAGAACATCTCTTTCTAATTTTACCCTGGCTCAAAGTATGTTTAGAAGATAAGCAAAATTATTTAGTATCCTGTCACTTGTAAAATGTTTATCAGTTAAAAGTAAAAGAGGTGAGAAAAAGAAGTTAATATTTTGTAAGAAACAAAAACATATCTAATGGCTGGGTTAGGAGCCTGTGTTTAATAAGCAACAAGCAGTGATTACAAACAGTCCACACAGGCTGTTGACAGACATCCTGTTTTTGGCAGTTTGTGCACAATTCACAAAGAGATGCTACCTGCATGTGTTGTCTTAGCTGTAGCTAATTAGCTGGAAGATGGGTAGAAAAACATGAATGACTAAACTGAATAGTGTGGCTGTTTGGAGATGTTCCAGCTGCCTGGTTTTCTGGTAGAAAATGCTGATTCTCCCAAATGAAAACATTTAGCTAGAATATGTAGTCACAATAAGACTGACTTTTGTGCTCCATCCAGACTATTCTCCCATTTTGCCAGGCTCTCTGGCAGTCACCATATCTGTGGCCATATCTGTTCTTACTGCCACATCAGCTGACTATGTTGTCTGTCCAAGTCTACCATTGCAGATGATATTTTTTCATGTGTTTGAAATATTTTACAAGCTGAATAGAAAATCTTCCAGGCAGCTGCATTAATATACAAAGACCCTGGAGGCAAGAGAAGCCCTTGGAGAAAATACAGCAGATGCTTTTTTTTCTGCTGCAAGAAAAACTTCTGTAGGCTCCTGATTATTGATTTGTAAATCAGGAGGGATTTTCAGTGTTTTTCTGAAATATTTCCAGCTGAAACTGGGCTATTCCTGCCCTTAGCAGTGTAATAATATCTAATGGCTTATGTATACTAAGCCTCATCCCTAATTTGTTTACGAAACAGGACTTGTGGCACAAAGGATGCTGAGAAAGGTTCCTGTGCAAAAAATTTAATAGTGTGTTTCATATCTTATGCTATACAGTAAATCTAATGATGCATGTTACTTTTGGGGAGACAGAGGCAGAAAAGGGAAAAGTCTCAATAGCCACCTGAGAAGAGAAAAAAGCACTGCCACAGCACCTCAGGTAAGAGGTCTCAAGATTTGCAGGTGGGAAGTAGCTACTGCATTGCAAACAGATTTTCAGTGCTACAAACAGCAAGGCCCCTTGCAACATCCAGCTGCTACATTTTCTCTTTAACCAATAGTTGGATGTCTGTCCATCTCTTTCAATATCTCATTTTTTATCAAACACTCCTTTTAAAAGATCAAGGGATTGTGCCTGTCTAAAGGCACGTTGTAAGTTTGGATGATTTTGTAATAGTTCAGTGTTTTCTCAACCTGAAATGTAACTTTAGTCAACTGTTTCACTGCTTTTGCAACCATGAGTACAGCTGAAATGACAGGGTAGGAATAAACAACTATGCATTCCTCTTCATCAGAAAACAGTTCTTTATTTCAGTTACAATATTTGTATCTTTTTTTGGCTCTGAGGTGTACAGGTTCTCCATCAGAGAGATTTATTTTGTGCTTCGTAATTTATATCTTTGTGTCACAGATGTCAAAACTTCGCAACGTAGAAGGCAATAAAAATGTTAAGCTCAGCAAGTCATAGTCCAGGCAGAAATGTCAGCCATGGAAGTCGAGACATGATATTACCTTAAGGAGAAACAAAGAAGTCACTTATGTTTGTTTATCACAGTGTAAGGACTAACTTACCCTGATGGTGGGAAATTTGGATTCATCTTTGTCTTTTTCATATCAAAACTACTGTACTAATAAGGAAGGAAGGAAGAAAAAAAAATGGGACAATTGCTAGACAATTAATTCTTGCAAAAGAGAAAAAATATGTTTACAGAACAATGTTTATATTGTTGGATGGAACAACCATTAGGGACTTTAAACATGAGCCATTTCAGTCTCTATAACTCCCAGATGTTCCTGCTGGCAGAGGCCAGCTGTCCCTCAGCCTTACTGCTTGTGCATCCAAAAAAGGGATGTGGAGTGATGGAGTTTCACCTTGCAGCTAAACACATCAAATGGTGATTTGCTTCTGCAGAGGCTGGTCTTGTTGTTCTGGCTCTAGCCCTCAGATAACCTCTGGGTGTGATTCAGCTGTCTACTCCAGTGCCAAACTGATGCTTTTGTCCCTTTCCCAGTCACTATATCGGATATGAGAGGAATAATGGGAAGAGAGGGCAGAGTAAAGCTCCTCTCAGTGCTTCTTTATGTCTTATGCTGCCTTGGCTGGATGACATTATGTCCTTAGGAATGTGGAGATTACGCCTTTGCAAGTTCCGTGCCTGGAGTTTGGGACACCTACAAGAGGATATTCTGGGGGATAGACATGTAGAAAGAAAAAGAAATATTTTGTGGATCAAATGACTTCTCCTTTCCAGAGATAATTGATGAATTAAGAATAAAGCCAATTTTTAGAAGTGTGTGTTGTAATAATGAAAAGAGAGGGTTGGGTTGAAAGATTGGAGATGGTCCCATGACACAATGTTTAATCTTGATCTGGAATCTTAACTTTTTCCTTTGTTTTCCTTGGGACTCTGTAATTATTTAAAAAAAAAAAGTCCAACAGAGCAGCTAGATGAAGCAAAACATTTAAAAAACTTCCCTGCTCTGTGAAACGTTTCCTTTTAACCCTGAACACTGGAGAGGCAAGTTATTATTCCTTTCCTTTACAAGGACAAAACACCAGCCTTTCCCTAGTGCTGGTCAGCAGATTTCACCATGGATACGGATGACATAAAATACTCTTTCTTCTTTTCATTATATGCGCCATTAAAATATACTTGGCACAGTTCAGAGTACTTCTGAGATGGCCAGATTTTAATCTTTCAAATAAAAATATGCCTGTGTTTCTGACTTATTTCTCCTATTTATTGACTTTTTTTTTTTCAACATAACAAACCAACTCTCAGGAATAAAGCAACACATGAGCAATTCTGTGGCAGGAATCCCAGTGCAGTGCAGCCCATACAGATGATCAAAGAGCAGCTCTCAGCCTTCATCTGGAGTTGAGGAGAGGGCTCAGTAAAGGCAGCACTGTTTGAATGGACCAGGTGTGGCCAGCAAAGCTGCAAGAGCAGGTGTTGGTGATGACTTCAGCTGCATTTTAGTGGATAGATAGAGTTGGGGATAGTGCTAAGGTCTCTAAATACTTTGCAAGGCCCAAAGGATACCAGAGTGCAGTAAGATAGGAATGGTCTTGTACATGTGTTATATGGGCTGAATACTATGGTCAAGACTGCAGGCACATTTCAAAAAGCAGGTGCTTTAACATCCAAGCCTGTCCCTGGCAGAGGGTTTGTGGTTGTGACCAGGCCTGCTGTGGTCAAGCTGCAGCGACAGAGGCTTAGTTTTAGTACTGGTAGGTATTATTATTATTATACACAGGGCACAGCAAGTTTGTTTTGGGGTTGCTTGTTAAAAATATAAGCAATCTACTTGTGCAGTGAATATTCCAGTTCTGAAGTTCTCACATTCCTCTAGTCCCTGGGAAGGAACAGGAGAGGCACAAGCTCAAAGAGGCAAGAACATCTTACATTTTTAGAAGGTACTGTGGAGAACATATTAGTGTTATTTTTGTTGTATGTATTCCAAAATTAAAAAGAGATAAGGAGTTTCACTGCAGGAAGATGTTAAAATAATCCAGTCTTATATTTAAAAATTGGAAAGCAAACTTCTCAGTATGATATTTAAAGGCTTTGAAGGCTGCTTTTATTAGATGATCCTGTCTCTCGCAGTGCAGTATCAAAAGAATCAACTTTCTCAGGACCACAGGTAGAATTAAAATAGCAGAGAAAGGATGGCTGCCAGAGCTCCTTTTCCAGCAAAGGGTCTCCTTGCAAGTTTCTGGGAAAGAAGCAAGGAATAATAACAAGAGTGTTGATCTAACTCCTTTTCTCCAAATATATTCCAAGAATGACCTGAAAAATATTCCTTCTCTAAACTTGCAATGGATGTGCTCTTGCCTCTCCAATCTCTCTCTAGCAATGAGAGAATTGCTGCAACAGGAATAAGGTCAACTCCTTATCTGGATTTCTTTTTTTTTTTTTTTTTAAACTAGAAGTTGATTGTTAAAAGAACAATTTGAGACCAAATTTGCTACGCAATATTGTGTGGAAATGCCAGATTGGTGGGAGATGTGTGTGTTTGAAAGTCGTAAGAATATGCTCAGTCCTCTAGAATTTTTGTTTCCTAAGTTTAAAAAGGAAACAGGTGCCTCAGGAGGTAAATAGTCTCAACAACTACTTGCAGAAGTTCCTACAAGGAAAGTTTTCAGTGCCTACGAGAGTGTAAACAGTGCTATGCTGCTGACTATGTATTTTGGGTTGGCTTTGGTGGTACAAACTTTGGAATTTTGGTTGGTTTGCTGTAAATAGATGCCATGGGGGTGTTGAAAATTCAAAAACGCATTATTTCTGTCATGTGTTATTTTCTTCTCATCGTGTAGGATAGCTAATAACCAAACCTATTTTATTGTACAGCTTTGCTATTTAGAGTTATTACATACTAGTGAGCAATTTGCTTAAGCAGCCTAGAAGGAGCTTCTCCTAACAAGAACCAGTCTCAAGAACTGAACTTCAAATTCTCTGAAAGGACATCTCTTGTCTCATTTCCAAAGTGTTTGTCTTCCATTTCCCTTGTAATTGCATCGTACTTTTAGGACACATTCTGAGTTCTGAATCTCTTCTCATAACTAGACAGAAGAGGTTTTACAAAAGTCTTCTTCAGTGGGAAATGCATTGTTTAGCTTAGTTTATCTTTGTGTAGGTATTTAAGATGGGAAGTTAATACACTTTTGTGCAAAATCGTTATGCTGACCGGAAGATTTACATGATCCCATTTAACATCTGTGTAGTTTATCTGTAAACAGGGGAAGCAAATGAAGAATTATTAGGAGACGTTGGCTTGTTTTCTTCACACAGTTCTAGGCTCAGTGCCAGAGGCTTTCCTTTCCAAAACTCATGAAAGGCTTTTTTGGACATGAACTGCATCATGGTGACTGTTTGGAAAGAAAAAAAAAAAATCTTTGATTTTGGTGTATAAGCTCAGAAAATTCAGAAGCATCAGGTAAGAAAGAGATGCTGACATATTTGGGCTTCATTAAAAAGAAAAAAGCAGCAATATGCCAGATTCAAGGAATTGGCCACCAAGGAAACAGATTCAAACAAACAAGAAAAGGATATGATGGTTTTCAAGGAGGAGGTGCTCTTTTCTACTGGAGGAGGCTGGAAAAGGGTGCATGTGGTGGAAATTCTTCTTCTGTCTTTATGAGAGTAAACATTCACAGTTAACATTATCTAGGGTGAGAATTTCTTGCACAAGTAGTGATAAAAGCATATTGAGGAATAAGGAGGGCTTTGCTATTTCTGAGAGAACAACCTTTCAGGCATGTCCCCCCCCATGCTGGGCAGGGCTGGCTGGAGATCCACTTCAGCCATTTAGAAGCTTCTACAGATGAACAACACAGGGAAGGACACAGATGTGTTCTGGGCAGGAAGAAATGCAATTTACTCTCTCACGGGAAGTCACAATCAGAGTGTGAGGGTACAACCCCAGGACAGGCCATGCTGTCAGCCCTGCCTAGAGGCAGGGGCAGCTGCCCTGCTGCAGTACCTTCAGGGAAAGTCTCCTGTCTGCCCATGGATGTGAGCATCTTCTTAATGCTTGGGGATTGAACACAGTGATTACTCACTAGTAATCACTGACATAGAGATACTGAGCCACTAAATGCAAGCTGTTCACAGATATTGTTCATGACTATAAGGAACTTATTCTGGAGAATCCATCTTATTACAGCCCTCTGCTTGTCATCTAATTGCAGTTCTATTATTCCTGTATCCACGAAACCAATGTGCTTAATCTTTCAACTTTCAGAGAATGAGTCAGAGGACTTGTTTAACCCGTAAAATATAACAATTTTTTCCTGTTTGTGATTTCCTGGCTTTACCTTACTGATCACGGTGTAAATATTTGACATCATTTCCAGGTAAGCTTATCTGATAAGGCTCACATTGCATAAAATAGAATTTTACATTATTTACCGAGGTATTTATTTAATCCTCAATTCATGGGAATAAGACTGAAAGTCTTCCACAGCAAGACACAGTCACAGTCTGAGTGACTTCCTCTAGCATGCATGACCAGCTTTGCTAGCAAACTCGTGACAAAAACACAGAATTACCATAGTCCTGTAAAAGTCTGTGAAAAAAGTCCAGCCAGGTTTTGCTACATAGTACTGAACTGTACATGTAAAAGAGGGGCTGTAGGGATTAGTGAGCTCCTGCAAATAAATTCCTTTTTTCTCAGCAGGAATATTTTTCCTTCCTTTTGTTAGTGAAAAGGAAACTTAAGGAATAGGGGCAATGCTTGTGGATTGCACCAAACACTATCAATACTACAAATACTGAAGATTGGAGTAATATTGATTTATATAAAAGATAAGCAGGAGGAAGTGTGCAAAATTATGTTTGTCCATCTTCTATGACTTGGAGAACTCACACAGAAGGTGAGGTAGTTCCTCTGTGCACAATACATCGTGCTAAGCTGAAATTGCAAAAAATCTGAAAAAGCTGCAGTACAAACTGAATGTACTGACCCACAAAATTTATGAAAATTGGTCTTATCTCGTGTTCTGTTGTAGGTTCAGACTGTTTCTTAGCCTGATGCCAGAATTTAGTCAACGAGGTGTTTTTTAAAGACTAATTGGATTTGGAAAGAAAATGTTTGCATAGGCACCAGATATGCTTTTTGTTCCATTCTCTTTCTTAAACTGATAATGTGGATGCACCTCTATTACTGAAAATTAATGCACCATTTTTGGACAAAACTATACTACTATTCAGCAAGACATACTGTAGCAGTCATGTGCAATGTGAAAATCACAGCAGCTCTTTAAAATCACTTCATCACCAGTCAGTGCTGACGCAGCCTCATGCAAGATAGTTAGTTACCTGCTCGACTCCAGTCCCTCTCCTGGTGAAATGATTTCTTATGCTACCTTGTGAGGTTAGTTACCTGTTACTAGCTTGGGGAGGCTTACATGTTTCACTTTGCCTCCTAGACCTAAGCTGCCAACTTTGTGTAGAAGTACGCTGTAATAAATGGCTGGAATATAAGGAAGGGCAGAGTGACCAAATATCTAATTAAAACCTTGCAGTTGTGATTCAGGCCTCTAAACCAAAGTCTGTGGAAGCTAATAAAATGTGGGTCATGCAACTTTGTGCACAAACACAGACAAGAATCTAATTTTTAGCTCCTGGTTTTTGGAGAAGTTTGGCACAGATTTCTTGAAATGCAGTGTATAAGCCATAGCTACTTGATGGCTTCTGCAGACAGTAACTGTGATAGCTGACCTATGATGCAACTTGTAAAGATTATAAAGAAACTGTATTTCTTTCCCATAAAGAAAACAATGGCAGCCTCAGATCATCACATTTTAATCTCCTCCTCTGTATTTGCTCTAAACTCAGAAGGAATTTGGCCAGGGCTCTGCACTAGTCCATCCTTACCGGAAATCTGTGCTGAATTAATTGGCAGACTCTGTAAAGCTTTTCTGCTTTTGCCCACAGTGATTACAAATCAGGACAATAGTGACTACAAATCAGTGCAATAGCAACCTAGAGGTGACAACTGCTCAGCTACTTAAAAAGGATAGCAGAGAGCTGTTCTCCTGGGCATATAGACTGCAAGCAGAAAGTTCTCCTTTTGTTAATGGTCCCTGATGGAATGGCTGTTCCATAGTTCTCTAGTTCTCTAAGTATGGGGTTATGTCCAGGGGTCTTGCAAATCCAAGTTTAACACCATGTTTTCTCTGCATGCCAAGGGTATTTACTTGTAAATTAAATGCAGCACTTCAAATTAGACAAAAATGTTTTTCAGAGAACACCACAGACCAGAAATACCAGGAAAAATATGCCATAGTATTGGCGGATATTGGTGGATATACTGACACCTAAAACTAGCCATATAGGTAATTTGAGTAAGGGTAGCCTGATTTGGAACAAGTAGCAGTTTCTGTCCCACTGCAGATGGAGCTGAACAGCTCATTTAGCAGCTGCTGCTGATCATAGTCTGGAATCCCCATTGGGCTGTCCTAAATAGGAAACAGGTGATGTGATAACTGCTAATTGAGCAATTAACTGCTGTTATATGAAGAGGCTGAAGTGAGAGGAGGTTTTGGGTGCATGTTTGTGAAAGAAGTTTCGTAAGTTTTAACGTAAAGTGTTTGTTTACTTCAGGTTTTTATGTAAAATATGTAGTGGAGTGACTTGAGAAAGCTATACTGAATTATCTTTCTAAGTCACTACCTGCACCAAATCATCTGAGCAGCTGAGACTAGGACATTCCTACAGGAAGCTCCTCCAGTACAGTTGGCTGGATATATAACCTGCAAGTGAGTTCAGTGGAATTCTGGTACCACAGTTTTAAGTAAATATGTTGAGTAGTAAAATATGGTTTAAGTAAATAGGTAAATGATCAATTGAATGATCACTCTTATTTTAGCAGAAGTTCTCTGCACCTTGAACTTTCTTCAGGTCACTTCCCTTACCCGGATGGTAGCTGTATTTTAAAACAAAGCTTGTGAACTCAGTTCAGCCCACTAGAGGGGCATGGTTCAGAGCAACAAAGACTAGGTGAATGCTGTGGTGGCATTGCAGGTATTACAGTGCTTAGACCTGTGGCTTCTTAGGAGTTTACACTGCTTGCAGGCAGAAATCACTTTGCCAAAATGCTGAGGGGCTGGGAAGGGTCATTATGTAGCTGCCTTGAGTTCAGTGCTGTGCTGGACCTGCCTGCAAGGCCGGGAGTCTGTCCTCAGAGTTTTTGCTGTACAGCTTTGTATGTTTTGTAGCATAGGCAAGAGCTTGTGTCTGCTTTGGTAATGAGCCAGTCAAGCCTGTTTCTGCTTGCAAAGTACTCGAAGGATAATCCAAGGTTTAATAGAAGGCTGAGGTATGTCCAGCCAAAGCGAGCAAAAGATACCTCTTATCAATTCGATTTTCTTTTTGTATTTTTATTCTCTTTTAGTATTTTTTTTTTTTGTAACACTTCCAGTAATGACTGGGGAGCGGGGCTATAGATCTGAACTGCTATCAGAGAGACAGAAGGTAGTCACTACTCAGTAAGCTACTAAAGTTAGTTAATAAGTTAATCAACTAGTTAATTAAGCTCAGCAGGGTTTATGGAGCTGATGCTTAGTCTGACTAGCAGCATTTCCCAGCACTACACAGACGTGTATGTTCTCTTCTGTTCTTGTCTGTTTTAAACTCACCTTTGTGCTTTTTCTGTTAAAGGAGTTTTTAACCAAGGTCTACATTTGTTGCCTTCTGCTGTGCAACCTGCACAGGGATATTCAGCAGAAGGCAGTGCTACCAGATACAGATATGAGCTCAGACCTGCTCTGGAAGCTCTCATAAGCATTCCCTTTGCTCTTTGGCACTTACTGAGCTGCATTGGCTGCTTACCTATGAAATGCCTTATGTGCCTGCAGGTGTTTACCTGGACAGGTACATTACTATGTCAGAAATAGTAATAACAAAAAAAAAATACGGAAAAAAAGTTGGTGCTTCATTTTTATAATTTAATTTGCTCTTGAACTCCGAAGCAGAACCTGAAAGTACCCCATTTAAGAATGTAGCATTTTGATTACATCTTAGTCTATATGCAGTGAGGTCTAAGATATAAAATGCAACATGTACTTTAGACTGAATCAGAGATGGGTTTGCTACTAGTAACTTTCCCATTTCCTTGTGACGAATTTAGTGTGATTTTGTTGTGTGATCTGTTATTTCTGTAACTACTTTGCATAATCTAGTTGTAAGACCATCTGCCTTTGTGAAGAATTCCATTAATATACCTTCTCCTTATATTTGCAGCTCTGCTTTCCAGGCTTGGTTGTCTGCAAGTTTGAGCATCACAACAAGTAAGTCAGTTTTTCCACTGAAATAAGTCACATTTATGCACTGCCTGAAAATTTGTGCAGCCATGTTATGTGTTCTTTAGAAACTCTAGTGTTTTATTTCTGTCTTTGTTGTTTAATGTTTGTGTTTTGTAGCCATAAAGAAGGAGAGGGAGAAAGAAAAGAGAGAAGGCTACGTGAAACCTTTTCTTGCAAAACATTTAGGCTGTGAATGACTTTAAAGATCCTTTTACAGATTAAAAGGTTAAAAAGTCAGTGGGGTGTACTATTTAGAAGTACGAGGAGTTAGTAATGAAAAATCACCAATGAAAATGCTGAAATTATTACTGTATTTTTTTTTCCTTGAGGAAAATTGATGTTGGAGCATGTTTCCTTACTTTCATCTGAAATATTCTCTTGGAAAAAGTTACAGAAAGTGGGTGTAGAATAAATGTGTTTGATACTGCAAATGTATACAATAGGAGGCTATGAATTTGTTTTACATCAGAGAAACCTAGCTGGGCTTCATCAATTGCCCTTTCTTGCTAACCTTCCTTGAGGTAATTTGGCTCTTGTTTTATTAGGGTTTTGCATAATTACAGTTTTTGAAATATTGCTGGAGAATATTGCTGAAATATGTTGCAGGAGATAGTATCTGAAAAGAAAAACAGGGCAAAAAAGTGTCACAGAGAATTAATGTTCCAGTTATAAATTTACAAGCAAATTTGAACAGTCTGTTCTAAACTATTTTGTACTTCTGGCATAGGAAGAGAGAAAAGTGATGTTGGTAAGCTGGAGCAAGTTATGTGTTTGTGTACATGGCATGTGGGATTTTTGTGTGTTAAATTTTGCCAGATCTCTATGGTCTGAAGTCAGTACAGCTTTGCTGGTCAGGACCAGGCTAATGGGAAGCTAATTTTTTGACTTAATTTTATGTTGGAGATCAGGCTTGATATTCCCACTCTGTCTCATATGTGTGACTTTGTGCAAAGGTTGTCTCATGATCTGCCTTTGATTTCTTTGTTTACAACATAAAACCAAAACATCCTTAATCTGCAAGGAGTCTGGAAGAATTTAGATCACTAGTGGCTGTTAGTACGATGTCCTGGGGCAAGGTGGCTCAAACCTATCCATCTCTTAATTATGCCTTTCTGAATGGGATCACTCACCTTTTCAAACAAATCTTCCTTTTCGAATATATCTTCCAAAATATTTAACCAGTTGATTGGAGGGGAGCCCCAACTCTTGCCTTATTTCAATTTTACTGTGGGTTTGGTGTCTTGCACACAATGTAGCTTGGGCAGAGTAGCAAAGGACCTACCTTTGCCAACTCTTGTTCCTCCTGGGGATGTTTCTGGGCAGGGGAAGGGAAGATGGCTGTCCATCAGCAGGGTCAGGGCCATGAGCTGGAGGGAGGCAGCTGTGCTGGTGGGGCATGTTGCACTGGGAATGTAGGCAAAAGCTTCCCCAGCAGAGGTTTTTCCTGAGGTCACAATGTTGGTGGAGCATGTGGGGTGATTTTTGCATTGTTACTCCTGTATTATTTTACATCTTATTGTAGAAGCTTCCCTTTTGTTTGCCTGCTGTCACCTTCTGGCTCCTTTCCCTGATAACAGTAAGTGCTCTTGTCCTGTAGTCCAGGCTTCAGGAGAGACCAAAAAAAAAAGCCAAACAGAAAACCTGAGAGAGATCACATGGATGGTCTTCTGAAGACACCACTAAATAAATGTTTGTGACAGAGGTAGTTCTCTACATGTGGTGTGCTCTTTCCCAGTATCCCAGGGGGAAGTATGCCTCATTGACTGGGGACATTCATGGGTCTATTGAAAGGTGGAAGAATGAATAAACAGAACACTTTATTTAAACAAACAAAAAGGGGAAAAAAAAAAGAGGGGAAAAAAACCCACCTCGTGGGTACCAGAAGCAATGCTGTTTGCTGTGATCCTTTATTTGCACAGCAGGCAGATATTTTAATTTCTCTAATTCTAATTGCAGTGGCAAGTACATGTTGCCCGTTTCACTTTTGTTATTGGGTTTTCTGTTCCAAGTATTGTAATTCACGTAGGATTGCCTGGAAATGCAAAGTTTGCTCTTGATGTAAATAACTTGCTGTCAGTTGCTTTTGAGTAGGGTTTTGGCCCATATCTGATGGAGGAGACAGAACAGCACAGTGGTGTGCTGTGCATGATGAGGAAATGACTCAGGCCATCTTCACATCTCATTTGAACTTGTGGCTGAGGATTCTTGTACTTAGGCAGGCTTGACTTTAAACTTGTGCACTTAAACACAAGGATGCATTTACTTCAGTTATACCTCTAATCTGATCTGTGCTGCTGGATTAATTACCTTCTAAATGAGTGTGATGATTTCATGTAGTAATGGTGCTCTTTTTTTCCCATTTATGGGAGCTTAATGGCAGAAAGGATTTGAAACTTGGCATAAAACCATTCAGCAGATCCATATGATAAGTAATGGAACATTTTACTGATAGCAAATATCAGTTGGTGGTATGTCACAGTTAGAGATGTATCTGGTGAACTTCAGATTTCTTGCCTTTTCTTCCCTCCTTGGTGTCTACTCCTGTTAATAAGCTTATAAAAACAAGTACAGTAAGTTTGGTTTCCTGTGTTATTCTACTTCTCTGGCATAAACAAATCCACAAAGTTAAAGCAAAATGAATATGGATGTCTTAGTTTCATACCTGCAGTCTTATCAGAAATTATAGTCTTTACTCAGCTGAGCCTTTCAGTTGCCCTGGATACAGGCACTTCTTGTATTAATGCTCTCTCCTTATCAGAACTTGTCAGTAGCTTTCAGTGAAAGAAGGAAATGGCAATTCAACTAGTCTTTTAAGTTTTTATAAAAATCAGTAGTATCTGAGCTGCTTCTGGCAAAGATATCTTAGCTCTTGTGGTGAAATTCTTTTCCAAAATTGAGAGAAAAACACTTCCAAAACCTGTTGCCTGGACACTGAAGTGGCTTGAAAACCCAGTGTCTTCCATTTGTTTTCAAGAGGTCTATCTAAAGCAGTAGACTTCTGGTTGGCCATGGCTGGCTCAGCTCACTGCTGCTCAGCTTTGTGTAACCACATTTAACAGGAGCTTTTTCTTCCATACAGCAGCTGAGGGTGCTGAACTAGTCATCATTTCAACCAGGTTTTGTTGGGATGTGGAAACTCACTGTGGCATAACCTAAAGCTGTGTATTGTAGGGATTTAAGGCATCTACTTTTGCCTCTGAATGAGCACAGAAAGGACTGGCATGGCTCCTGAAAACAAACACAAATGGGCACACAAAACTGATGGGTGTGATTCCTGGCCTGCACTCAGCCTCAATTAACATTGGTTAAGTCTTTTCCAAGGCTTTCCTAATGAGACTTGGCTATTAGGGATTGTACCTCATAGGGTTACCTGGAGAGCTTGTGCCTACAGAAAAAATCTTTCTGACACTGACATGGTGATTGCAGAACTCACCTCTGTCAGCAAGCATGGATGAAATAGGGGGTGTTTCCTTCAGCCTGGAAATTATGCAGCTGAAACTAAGCACAGCAAGAGCCTCAGCCACTCCCAGTGTCCTGAGCAGTGTGTATTTTGCATGATTTTGGAAAAGCTGATTTTTCTGGAGATTACAGAAAAGCTAGCATTTACAAAGCAGAGTTTATTTGTCTGATGCTAATACTACTTGATCTGTGTCAGACTATGTTCGGGTCTCAGATTTTTGCCTAACAGACCACAGCTTTGGAACTGGTGTGTTAAAACAAATTAAATGGAACACCTGCTTTATTATAGTCACACTTTCTTTCTTGGATTGTTGAGACAGCACTAGGAAATTTTAATTTATTTGAGGATGTATTGCCATTTAGTACTTTGACAACTTGCCAAGTGTTAGGTGACTGAGTTTTCCAGCAGCATTAGCGCATGAAACTCTGACTTCCTTGGTTTTGTTCCTTTGAACTATTACTCTGTTTCACACTGTTCAGCACACTGAGTCACCCCCATACACTGAAGTTATTTGGTAATATTCCTGGAACACTGTATAAAACAGTTTATTCTGAGAAGTTACAAACTAAAGCTGACATAATCTTGCTCAGCAGACCTACTCCTCTTACTCATTACAATTTACTCCAGCTGACACCGAAGGCCATATACCTTTTGCTAGTTTTTGTTCCTGGGAAACTTTTGGTCAAATGTGTCAAGTCCCAAAGCTGTGGTATCAAAACACCTCTCAGGAGGTGCTACCAAGCACTCCTGCTCAGTTCAATGTGGAAAAATTGCTCTTCCAGGCACCTTCATGAAGGAGGGGAGCTTTGACAGTGCAGTGAAGTTTAACCTTCTTCCCCAAAACCGCACTGTTTGTGCACACATATAGAGGCATGGATGGAAGATGAGATTTCAGCACTGGAGATGCACAGTGCATTAGAAGAAAAGTGAAACTTTTAAAATATTTTTTTAGAAGTCCACCATATTTACTGACACAAATCCCAGCAATGGGTGGAGAGACCAATAAGGAATGCTTTTGCTTTCACAGAGCAAACACTGGCTGGGTTTTTGTCCTGTCCCCGCTTCCTGTGAACAACACGAGAGTGATTGATTATGCAAAAAGTTATGGAGTGGGAATTCCTGGGAGGAGAATTGTTTGGTGGCAACAACTTTTGCCAAAACAGAATCCTGAGTTTTATATACACTTTAAAGCAATGTTTAAATGCCTCTCTTTAAATCATAACTAGAAAATTGTGGTGGAAGGTATTATTTTACGTTTGGCTACTCCTAAGCTTGTGTGCTTTACAGAAGACATTTAACCTCTGAAAATGAAAGGATTACTTCTGAAAATACCTCCAAGACTGCTATCAGGAGAGAAATGTGCTTCTAGGCTCCTTGCCAAGCCTTGGGGTTGCATCTGTCCTTTTAGAGTATGCTTTGTTAATGCTAAGGAGACAGTGTACTCTTGTGTGTGTTGTCTCTTTTAACTGGAGTAAGAGAAGTGACCTTTCAAAGGATAATTAATTGGATTTTCCTTCCTCTTTTGTATGCTAGTTTCCTACTGAACCTAAACACTAAGGGCAGAGACCTGCTGGCTCTGTGATCTGTTCAACTGTACCTTCACTCCAACTTATCAGGGCTGCAAACTACAAATCCCCAATATCTATTCTTATTGAATAAAGGGTTCAGTGTGTAATTAATATTCCAAGATACCTAGGTATAAGACAATTGTGGAGCTGTAAACAGGCTTGTAAAAGTTGCAGAACTTCTCCACCAGGTATGTAATCAGCCAATAGTGAAATCTGATGACTAATTTTCAGGTCATTTAAATGTGTTTTTTTCCTCTTCCTTTATACTGAAAATGACAGATGGGATGGGGGAGAGGCCAGGATTGGAGGTTTCATTCCAGGTCCTAAATATGCTTTCCCATATGATGATGGAGCAAGCTGGTTTTTGTATTTGGTAACTGGAGCACTTAGGAAAGCAAGCAGTGAGTGGTTTGAGTGCTCAGAGAAGTTAGAAATTCACCTTTGCTCTCAGTGTGTTACTGTTTGCAGTAGCACTGACCGGGTGAGAAGGGCTGGAATAGCCTGGTCAGAAACATGGTATATCTGCATGGGGGAGGAATTAGGCACAACTGTCATACAAATAATAATTGGATGAAAAATCCACATAATGCTCAATTGACAAGTGATCCTAATAAGAATGATAATGGTCACATTAAAAAGGCCCTAAACATCTAAAGAACTTGCATGTGAATCTTGTAAAGTTCACTTCCAGGTTCCTTCCTTGAGATATGTGGCCCTAAATTGCTCATCAGTTGAGGATGTTATTTCTTTTTGCTGATGACATTTTGTGTATGATTTTTCAATGTCTTTAGAAAGGGAAGAAAATGTATTAATACTGCATGGAGTGGCAAAATTCCAGCTTGTGTTTCTACAAAATTCCATTGGCATGCTATTTAGACACATCACTACTCGGACTTTTATTTAGCTTATTTTATTTCATGTTTGAACCTAAAGATTTTTTTTTCCTTCTTTTGCTGCACATATATCAGTACTAATTCATCTATATATGAGTAATAGCTGGCAAGTTTCCAGAATGTAGAGGTCTCTGAAGAAACTTTGTTCAGAGTCGCGTTGCTTACAGTAGTGGGAAAGCAGAAATAATCTGCATCCCTGATAACAGCATCTTTTTAAGAAATTACTGAAAGAGAACACAAGTGACACATCTTAGTATATATTAATGTGGTAGAACTGCATGAGCTGCTTGATTGGCCACTGAGAGTTCTGCAATGTGCAGTTTTGGTAATGTCAGCTATTAGCTACGTCACCTTCCTCTTCTTAAACAAACTAACTGCAATCTTCACAAAATGGAAGTAAACATAAATTTCACTCTGAACAGGTAGGTCTGGCTGCCGTATATGGACTAAACTGTGACAAGGCCAAGGACAAGTGTAGCTTTTGTTGGTATGACTGTTTAAATTGGAGTGAGACCAAAAAGAAAATATCAGCTTTATTTTAGGAGTCCCTTAACAATTATGGGAAAAAATTTTTATAAGGAAGTTGTTGAGGTTTAGCAGACTTTAGGTCTTCAATGTGAGTTTATGAATGGATGATGAGCAAGTCTAAGAATTTGATGATTTCCTGAAGAGTATCTCCAAACTTTTTGGCTTGGTTCATTAACTGAGCTCTCCACAGTCCTCCTGCTTCAATTAAAGCAGAGACATCAAACACCCCCATAATATTTGAAGTCTTCTGCCATACATAGTATTATGCAGTTGTAACAAATGCAGACCACTCCCCATGCTTTTCTTGCTTAACATAAATATTTGTGTGGTCACTGTATAATACATATGTATAAATATTTGGCATATTAAAAATCAGTCTTTGTAACAACACTTATCTCTTTAAAGACTGATAGTTAATGTCTATACTCAGCAGTAGCATCATCTTAGCATGTTGAGGCCTTCTTTATGTGCTATATAGTTGTAACAGCAGATAAAGCTGCATTACTCTTCAAAACTGCGTGGCAGGAATAAGTGGTCTCTCTTGAAATTTGAGCACAACCACTGTATAAATTATCAGATTTGTCTTGAAGTGGGTAAAAGTAATTTAAGAAAATTAAGGCAAAGCATGTGACTGGTAGTTTGAGGATCTAGAGCAGGGGTCCCCAAACTACGGCCCGCGGGCCAGAACCGGCCCCCGAGGCTGCCGAACCCGGCCCGCGCCCCCCCCACTGCCGCAGTGACTTAATCTGCGCCTCGTTCGCCACCTGCCTCCAGGGGGCGCCTCTCGGATACAAACCGGCCCGCGACCAGTTTGCGGGCCAGGGAAACGGCCCCCTGTTTAGAAAGTTTGACGGATCCTGATCTAGAGGTTCTGCACAACAACTAACCGGTATAAATCAGCTTGAATTAACTGGACTATTCAGGACTTTCTGTGAAGCCAGATGCTTCTAATGGTGGAGAGTAGAAAAACCCAAACAGAAAATGAAAGCCTCCCCCTGAGTGCTCAAGAATGTATTGGTGGAGGGAGAAGCTGATGCAGTAAGAATCTGAAAGGTTAAGGAAGTGTGTGGGTCTGATTTTTTTTTTTTTTTGGTTGTTTGTTTGTTAGAGGGGTTTTTTGATTTTTTTTTTCCCCTTCTCCACACACAGTACCTATTACACATTCCCATTCTGGACACAGTTCTAGAAGTGTTTTGACATAATCTGTCATTAGATGCAGTTGTTTTGTTGCTTTAGTATGTTATATTACTCACAAGAATAGGAAGAAGGGTTACAGCAGCAGGTTGTGCAGATGGGGTATAGTTGTAAAGATTCCATTATTCCTGAAGTAAAACTTCTCCCATGGAAGATGCTGGATCTAGGAACTGAACTGGGGAGTTGGAGTTAAACAAGGAAGTCAGGCCTGCATATTTTTAAATGTGATCTTTAACAACGAACAAGAAAAGTGTGTCTAAACAAGTACAGAAACAAATAACAGTTCAAGAAAAAAATAACTGTTTATCTAAGATAACATATTTTTATACACCAAAAAGGCTATGGCTTTTGTTAATAGTGTTGGTGAGCTCACTCATTGTAGGAGTCCAGTTAATTTTTGTGTTTGTGTAAGATTAGCCACACAATCCCTGGGAACTGCAGTGACAACCGTAGTACTGGTTTAAGCAGCATTGGGGAACTACTTTATTGCTGGGAGCTGATGAGACCTTTCAGATGTCTTTGGGGACTTTCAAACACGTCTGACAGTAGTATTACTTTCAAAAGCATGAATTAGAAATGTAGGGATGCATAACACCTACAGCTACATGACAGAAAACACGATCTGTATATCCAGCTGCTGGCATTCCCTTCTCTCTGGGCAGTTTTGGCAGAACAGCAATGCTAACTGGAAGTGGTTTCAACTGAACTGCAAGTGACTGAGTGACATAACAGGTCTTTTTTGCGTGTTGAAATCAGTGAGGCTTTGGAGAGGGTTGAAAGGAGGTGTGTAAAAGGCTGTAACTTGCACGTTTCCTGATCTTTTCCCTAGATGCTATTCTGTTTGTGAAGCTGCCTTCACAAGTGAGAAATCTTGCTTCTTTATCATAGAGATATTCTTTTTGCTCCCCTAATTCATGTCCAGGTGCAACTTTTTGTTCATCATCTTTCCTGGTCATTATGGGTCAGGACGAGTGTAGGACTGATACACAAATAAAATATAGGTATATATAAAGTTTGATAAAATATGTAAATTATATAAAAATATAAACTGTTCTGAGTTATTTGACTTATCTTTTGCTTTTAAAGCACCTCTTCCTGCTTGTTTCTTTTGTTCTTTTTTGGTCGATCCCTCTTGTGACACTGCACTTCTTGTTTCTTCACTTATCTGAGAATCTGTCTGGGATTAATTCTGCACTGGATAGTGTGGTTGCATCTGCCATCTCATTTGTCATACTGCAGTAAAGCAGAGTACGTGTTGTGCTTTTTGTCTCAGTGAGCTTTACCACTTATTAATTGTCACAGGCTTTAATCATTTGCTGATATAAATTCTTTTCAAATCTTTAATTAAAAAAGGTTAATGCTAAGCAGCTGAATTTAAATGGCAAATGTAACCATGCAATTGTTTCTTGACGGGGCTCTCTAGGCAAGCAGCAGTAACAATTTCAGTTTCCTGAATGTGTTTGAGGACCATATTTTCTTTATCACATAGGAAAAGGCTCTGTTATGCCTGCCCAGGCAGGTCTGCTTTGTATATCTATCAACAGGGCTGTTTGGCCAAGGGGAAAAAAAGAGAAGGAGACAGCTCTAAACAAAATAAACATAGCAACAGTGGAAAACTGACCAAAAACCATTTTAATTCATTGAGAACCAAAGGAATGTTGAGTTTCTATAATGGTATTTCCCATTGGATCCAAATTGTCCCCTTTACAACATTGGTCATAAATACTTTTTTCATTGCTTCAGTAATATTATTGCACATCTGGACTAAATATGTGCAAATAAATATGTGCAAATGTCTTAGATCTTACTGGTATAATGTATGCTGGTGCATTTGCAAGAATGGACTGTGCACAAGTTGGGAGGGAAAAGAAAGCTTCTAATCTCCTCCATGTGTGGTAGACTTTAAATTATTTGTGAGGGACTGAGAAAGTTGTGTTAGGCTAAATGGGAAGCCAGAGTCTTTTTATAGTTTTGTTTCTCTGCTTTCTTAGCTCTTCTTGTTTCTGGTCTTGCAGGAGTGGTGTCCTGATTAAAACATTCTGCCTTCTGAAGCCTGTTGGACACATGTTAATTGTGTTTTTAAATTAAGAAGTCAAATAAAATGGAATGAGAAAAGTCTGTTGGAAACTTTATTTTCTGATTTACGTTTATATGTTTGGTGCAGTTTGCTTCTCTAAATGCCTCTGTACAACTAAATGATTATGACTGATTGTTTTGTGGGTTCTTAAGCTCTGCATAATAAAAATACTTTTCTAATATAAAAATACAGAATTATGCACTCTTACTGAAATAGAAGCTGTAATTTAAGATGGCTTGATGTGGTAATGTGGCTATTCTGTTTTTAGTTTGAAATTTTAAAAGAATGTATCTTAACAAAGAGCTGAGTTTTATTCATATGACTCAGTTTTTAACCCTGTTTCTTTGAACACTTCAAAATTACCATGACCTGCATGGTAATAACCCCTAAAGCACTTCTGTAGCTGATGGATGACACGAGGTACAACCCCTGTTAGGTTGCCCTCTTTATTGGGTGCAATGTTTATCTGGTTGGTTGAAGCAGGTAAAAAGGAGCCCCCCTTGTGAGGCAGAGCTTGTGCTGGTGGTGACACATCGAGTTGTCCTGCAGGTTTATTCCTGGGATACCTCCAGGGACTCTTCTCAAGTGCTTGTCCTGGCTGGCAGTGGGCTGTCTAAGGGTGTGGGCTCTGGCCAAATAGGAGTGTGGAGGGGACAAAGTCAGGTAGGGGTGAGCTGGCCCTCTCACAGACTTCTTCCTGCTGTTTGCTTCATTTGGGGCAATATTTCACCAGGAAACCTGGTACTCCCCTATGTCTAAGTTTCTTACCTGCTGGCTTTCCAGCTCTCTGTTACTCCTTCGTTTTGGTGGGGGGTTTTTTTGTTTGTTTGTTTGTTTGTTTGTGGGGGTTTTTTGGTTTTGTTTTTTTTTTTTAAAGCAGCATGTGCTAATGCCCTGGGGCTTTCCATGAGGACTACCAGCATTAACATAATGTAAATATATGACAGCCTAGTCCTCTCTGTCCAGAAGTCCTTCAAGTTACATCACTGCTAAAGTCTAACTGCCTCAGAGTCATGAGATGTGCTTTTATCAAAACAGTTTCTCAGCAATGGTTCTAAACTTGTGCTAGTGAGGTTGGGTAGCTCTTGGCACTGGAAGTTGTCTTTCTTCTGCTGGTGTGAAGTGCGGGTGGAGTAGGTAACACCTTTCTACAAGTGCTGTAGATGTACTCCAGCTAGCTGGCTTCACTTGTAAACCACTAGATGCTGGGTATATATATATATATATGGCCAGTCTTTGCGAATGAAGATTTGGGAAAGGTCTTTTACATTTCAAGCCTGCGCAATGGATTTTTTAGGTGAGACACAGCCTGCGCTGAACTGAGCCCACCCTTTAATCCTAAGGTT
>JAWWLV010000005.1:30842550-30881753 GCA_035041135.1 Platyrinchus mystaceus | reverse complement strand
AATTAATTTGTGGTTGGCAAAACTGACATTTCTCTTTTGGAAATGCAAATGTCTTGCTGAGTTTCCTATAGCTGCTCATGCTAAAAATAAAATTAGAAAAAAAGAAAAAGGACAAGAATGCATTGTCTTGCCAATTGGCCTTTAAAACCAAAAGAGGGAACTCTTAAAATTTTAAAGTTTTGGATTAATGTGAGTCGTTTATAGTCATTTAAAGCAGCAACTGCTCTCAGCCAACATTTGGGAATCCAGCTGATTTGGGTTTGGCTTGTCCTTCAGTGCCAGCAGGGAGGCTGCATTTTGAGACTCTATAATAACTTTATTGTTACACATAAACCAAAAAATAATCTAGCATGATTCTCTGGCTATGTCAGCCTGCCAAAAGCAGTGGCAGTAAAAGCCAGTATTGGCTTATTTTTGCGTGGAGAGTAATAAGCAGGAATGGTTAAAGGTCATAGAGCATGACTGGCTGAGCAGGAATGCCTTTTTTTCTATAGCCACTTGTCAGGGGAGAAAAATCAGACATTTTATATGCAAATCTGCTCTGTTTTCCCTAAACTTTGTGCTGCTGGAAGCAGGAATAAAAAGGTTATCTGTCTTGGAACCTTTCTTTTAGCCCATTTTACAAAGGGTAGAGTTTTTACTTTGTTTGTGTATATTTACTGTTGCAAAGACCAGATTTTTATATATGTATGTATGTATAATGTTGCAATGGCATAATCCAGAATCTCTTGAAGTTATATCAAGGACCCCTGGATCTCATGCTGAGGAGAACGGGACAGATCCAAGAACTTGGTTCTTAATCCAGTTGTGTCTTTTGTGTTCTTGGTGGATAGAGTTGAAAGATATACCTATAGACAAGATGTAGAGTCAAGTACTAAAATTTGGGAAAGGGTTTTGGGGAGGATGAATAGTTTTCACTCCATTTAATACAAGAGGTGCAAGGCATTTAATGTTGCTCTTTGTTGCATGACACATCAGGCCCTTCTGTAAGAGAAAATAAAGAGCTCCTGATATTTTGTCACCTCCTTGGGAGCCTGGGGTTGCATATAACTTGTAAAAAGCTTCCTGGCCATGGAGATCCTTTTCCTCTGTCATGTTACCTTCCTATAACCTTCTCAAGCAAGCCAGAATTCCATATTTTTGTTACTGTGTTCTGTCTTCAAGTAGGTCTTGCAGATCATAGGCCCATCTGTAAGTATTTTAGAAGCCAAATTTATATAACCTGTATATATGCATGCCCTTTGGAGGCAAAAAAGATATTTACAAGGCAGTGTAATTTTTGATTGTACACCTATAAATATTATTAGATTATGTAAAAATGGGGAATTAATCACAGTACCTCACCCCTGCACTTCAACCTTGCATTTTCCTGCATGTGCAGGGCTCCCTTTAACTTCAGTGGCATTTCATTATATGGGATCAGAGCACTGAAAACTTTGTTCATTCTGGACTCTGTGAAAAAAATACCCAAAGACTGACAAGTATTCTTAATTTCCAGTTCTAATTTTGTACAGAACATATCTAAGAATTAACAAATAACCATGGTCTGAGTAAAAAACCAAGACCATTTTTCATGCTGTAAGAATCTGAGGGAAAAGCACTTAGCAAAAAAGAAGGAAATAACTTTTTCCTTGATGATAAAAACATTTAAAATAATCCTTTCTTTGGCAAATAAGTGGTTCTGCACCTGAGGATGTCTCTGAAACACCTGACAATGAAGTTTGACAGGAGCAATTAGTGGGACCTTGGCAGAGATTCAGTTCCTGAGGCTGCCTTTTGTTATGTCACGTCATTAGGCTTGCTTTGTACAGAATTAGGTGACAGAGTTGCTAAAATGCCTCTGTCTGGGAGAATATTTATGAGGCTTCACTCGGTGGCACTACAGTGGAAACGGTGCCTGCAGTTGTAAGATGTGCTTTCAGAGCAAATCCAAGATAGGCAAACACTTTGGCCCCTTTTCATAAAGAGCTGCAAATCCACTGGCTTTAGAGTCTGTCTTTTTATGTGAGCACACCTTTGCATTTCTTGATGTCATGAAGCTTTTAAATTAATTAAAACTCAACGAGTAGTGCCATCTAAGTACAATGAAGGGGGCATTTTAAGAAGGGCAGAATTCTGAGTACTGCTGGAAGATACAAGTGTTTTATTTAAAGCAAGCTTTCCTACTTATGCAGCACTCTGGTCTTTCCTATTTCTGAAGACATTGAACACTGTCTCATGTGGCAGTAGTGGTGATCACATGTGTGCCTCCTGCTTCTGCTGTGATTTTGTCTCTTCAAACTGTTTTCTGTTGTGGAGTTTCTTCCTGTGCTTTCTCTGCAAACTGTAACATACTAAGTTGTTTCCTGTTAAGGCTTTTACTGGCAAAATCTTTATAGTTAAAAGTTCTTGCTCTTAGTAGTTTGTCTGTAGTTTGAAAATAATGTCTGTCCTCGGGAATAATTTTTAGAAGCTTGTGCTGTGATGTAACATTTTCGTCAACATTTAAAAAAAAAAAAAAGTAATTTAGTAGTGATGTTCCAGACTGCTGGCCATATGAGAAATGTGGGAGAGCTCTGAGCACTCTGAGGCAGAGGGAGGCTGGAGTGGGAAAGCTCAAAATTGCTACAGCAGCTACAGTTCTTCCTGTATCTGAATATGGGAGTTACCTCCTATGGCATCACCATGTGCAGATGTACTATTAGGTACAGTGTCTTTGTCATACACGAGATTTCCTAAGTCAGATTTTCTTTTACTTTTCTGCTAATATAGGTTGCTATTCAGTGCTCCAAGTAGGGATATAACAGATAAAACTGCCCTCATCAATGTGTCTTTTAAAGAATTATGTGTGATTGCAGAAATGGCAAGTTTGGAAAAGCATTTACAGCATGCTATATATTTATTTTTAGTGCACTGCATGCTAAGCATGTCACACAAAGTTGTTTTTCATTAGTTGCATACAAGGCAGCATAAATTATACAACATGAGTTATTGATTTTTGCTTTGTGAGAATTTTTTCAGCAATCCATCTGGGATACAAACACACAATTACTTACGTTTATTTGTTATCAGCTTTTCAAAAGACTGGGATCATTATAGCACTTCCTCCAAAGACACCTCTAGAAAAAAGGAGAGCATTATTAGCTGAGGTTCAAAATATTAAAAAAAATATATTAGTATATTTGATCTGTATGAAACTTACATTTTAAAATGTATGATCTGTATGAAACTTACATTTTAAAAGGACTTTCTGTGTGTCCTATATCTTGTGCTTATTACGATGACACAAATATTTTTCTTGCTGCAACAAACACATTTCCATTTCAAAGTGTTCCCATATAATTCCCCTAGAAATGGCCTTCACCTATTTAAATTGTGCTTAGGAGGAGACAAGAAAAGTACTGGCTTTCTAGACAGCTAGTTCATTGGGACAGGAATCCCTACAGTGTTTGGGGAATACTGATATTTGTATTTAGGAGCAAAGTCTTCAGGGATACCAGATCTTACTGTAATATTTAAAGGCCTTTAACATCTAAGCTGACTTACCAGCTGAGAGCTGAATATAAGCTTTAAACATAAGGTAAATAATGAAAGGTTGATGCAATCTTAGCTGCAAGGGTACCTTCCATCTCTAGTTGTTTACAATGAAGAATGACACATTATTACTAACCTAGACAGATCTTGGAGGTGACTAAAATCAGATTTTGCTTTCATGTTTGCTATTCTTAAGCAATAAGTTCATAAGCTTATAGGAGTCTCCTGCCTGATTCTGGGAAAGAGCATAGAAGTAATGAGGTGAGAGACTAAACAATTTAAGGAACAAATGTTTGAGGGAAGTTGCTCCATTTGAGTGTGTGTAGTTCCATTTTCACCAACTGATTTTTAAACACTGCAGTTTTAGGACATCAATGCTGGTAACTTGGAAAAAATTCTTATGCTTATATTAATAGAAGAAAGCACAAGGGATGTATTCCAATGGTTGCTTTCCATTATGTGTCAGCCAAACCTGGAGGAACATCCATTCTCATTGAGTATTGTGAGCTGCAATTCTTACAATAGCTTTTTTGACACAGCACTTTTTAAAAATCTTTAATCTTTGATTTTAATTTAATCAAAACTTGTTACGAGTGCTGCATAATGCTTTGTGGATTTCTACTGCAGAACAGACATTAATAGCTTTGTACCTATTTTTAATTGGTGATGCTCCATTTATTTTTAATTTGATATAATTATTTTTCTCTGAACAAACTATGTGCTGTGACTCACTGATTTTTGTCAGGCTTTCCTGATCATTCTGACTTCCTCGAAGAAATACACGATAAGAGAAATGTTACCACTGTTGAATTGTGGTTGTCAATAACTCTCTATCAACTCTGGCCAGTAAAATAGTTATTTTTTTCCTTCTCATGAGCTGCTGTCTGTCTCTCTGCATAAACTGATGAAGCATGTTGTGGGGAGTGAGAATCCTTTGAATGATTTCTTTTTTTCTCTTTAAGAGCTATTTCTGAGTCATATTCACTGTTACTGACGCAGATGATTTTTCACCTCTGTCAGCAATGGCACTTGTATATAGAACGAGTGACAATCAGGTCTGTCTCACTGAGCATTGCCAGTAGAGCTGTCTTATTTCCATTTCTGATTATTTGTCTTTACCATTAATCTGTGAAGCAGAAAGAACACTGCCCAACAGGGCAGCTGACACAGAGGAAAAGCTTTTTACCTTTTTACTTTCCTTGAAAAATTGGGAAAATGGGAAAGACAGTAAGAGAACGTGAACATGAGTTATTATGATCTGTATTACTGCAGCTTTAATAGCTGTTGTGCTGATAGTAAGAGTCTTTCTTCACTGATTTGCAGCATGATTTAATTTGCTGAAGACTAAGTATTACACTGAAAAAAATTAGTATTCTACAAAAATAACTAAAGCTTTATAGCTGGAACTCCAAAATTTAAACTGTAGTGTCTTGTGGGAGCTATCATCCACTTATTGTACACCCTCTGCTGTGAGTGGCTTCCCTTGACACTGTGGTCCAGAAGCACTTGTCCAGGGAAAACCAGGTCAGCTGGGGCAGTTGGGAAGATGTTGCATTCTTTTGCATGATCTTAAGCTGACAAAGAAAACTTCCACTGTGAATTTTGAGGGGTTTTTATCTCCTACTCAGCTGCACTTACTGCAGAACAGAAGTCTTCTCTTTACTTACTTAGAACTGATCCCATTTTCTTCTGTTCTGAATATCTTGCAAACCCAGCAGGTATTTGGACTCATTCTCCTAAACATGGAAAATATGTGAGTTTTGAATCTGCTATGCTCAGTTCTGGCTTTCTTAAATAAAAACTTAAAATTCACTGTACATATGGTAGTGCAATGAGTTCTAACAATATTCTTATTTTATGCATCTGATCTCTATGTATGAGTCACGCCTGAAGCAATTGACCAAAATATATTTTTGTAACACATGAGAACTAAAAAAAAAATAAAAATCAAAAATTATCTTCAAGCAGTTCAGTGAATATCTCTTAGGGAAGAATAGAAATTTTCCCTTTTATCTTCTTCAGTTGGGAGAAGAGATTAGAAGGTTGAGTCTGACCCAAAGCAGAAGGAAACTAGGAGTCTTCTCCCTGAAAGTTCAGAGTGACCTGGATGAGAGATCAGAGCTCAGTGTAAACTGGACAATGCTGATTAAGTTGTTAAGTGTCAGATTAACACTGATATTTGTCCAGCATGTATCTCAAAGTCAATAAAACATCATATAAAACTTGCTCTTGCACAGGATGATATCCATAAGAAAGGGTGTGAGTTTTTATTAGGAATGAGGCAGTTAAAAATATGTTTGTCTAAAAAAGACAAAATTAAAAAAGTATCTTGTGGCATGGAGAATGTTTATTGCTTCTCCTTTGGCTTTCAAGCAATGCCAAATACTTTGCTAAGTTTTCATAGGACAGTGAGTAAGTTTGTATAGGCCTGCCTGAAATCAAAACAAAAGTGTTTTTTATCTAAACTCAAAGTTTCTTTCAGGTTCAAGTTTGACTTGCACGTACTACACCTAGAACCTTTTTTTTTTTTTCCTTCAAACTGAAGCACAAAGTAAAACACGGGACAAGGCTGTATCTTCCAGCCTTCTGAACCTGTGAAATGTGTCACGTTTGCCTTTAATCTTATTTTTCTTGTTTCCCTGACATCTATATTGAATTTTATGTTATTTGAGAGTCTTACCCAGTACGTTTCCTACAGGATGTTGAAACTTCGTAACTCTGCCCAACTGCTGCACTGCAACTCCTGCTGCTCGTGCTCCCTGCAGACCTATAGGATTGCCAGCGGCCACTGCCTGTTGCCTACTTTGGAATTCTCTGAACTATGTTCTCCTCTTTGTTTCTGTGTCACTTTCTATTCATTTAGTTAGTATTTACTTATCTCACCCTCTGCCTAAAAGCAAAATGTCTTTTAAAACTACATAATATTCCGTATTTCAGATAAAGTTATAAATTTAACTTCTGGCATATGGTTATTACTTATCTTAGTTTAGACTATTTTACCTAATGCCATCTATTTTAGATGTTTTCATGTGACAATTGTTAGTCTTCTATTCACTGAAATGTAAATGAAATACAGCCTTTGTGGCTGTTTGGAAACCTGAAGAAACTCATGTAGGTTGCCTGCTATACAGAAATGCTCAAGAAATACTAGATTAATGTAATGTAATCTAGTTCAGCTACTTACATCTAAATTCAAAGTGTCAATCAGTAATTTTTTTTTCCTTCAGGTGGTTTCTTCTGTGTAAGGAAATGTTATTGTTCTGAGGAGCCATTTTAATTTGAGGGAGAGGCTTTAAGCAAATATTATTCCCCAGGGTTCTTGAGTACACACATTTGTCAAGCATACACATCCAGGGCTTTGTGGTTCTCTCTTCTTATGTTACTCAGCTCCTAGTAGACCAAGGAACAGAGCATGCTGATTATATCTTTTCCAGTGCTCTTTGGAACATCTTTTTTCCGCTGAAGCATAGTGTATGTTTCATTAGTTGCTGTGTGTTTCTGCTGAACATAATGTTAACCCTAAAATAAGACAGGAGTAGTATGAGGGCTACAACATCCCTTGAGCAGTTTGTTAGTTTTGGATTGTGGAATTTTCACAACTGCTGCCTGTTACTTTACCTGTATTAATGTCTATTGTAAATGGTAAATCAACTACTCAATACAGCTTTGCAGAGTTCAGCCAACTACACTTGGATCATGGGAACTCTTTTCATGGTAGAATCCTTTCTCTTTGCTCATTATGAGGCATTATTGCAACAAGGCCATAAGTTTTGTTTGTTTGTTTTTATTAATGTATAGGACCTGTGCTTCCTGCAGGGCTTGTTAAACAAACAAAGTCACATGACTATAAGGCTTTTGGAAAAGTCTTCTATTATCTATATATTATCGGCCTGACTGATGATATATGAATCTAAGTGCTGAAGTTATTCATGTCTGTAAAATCTATAAGCAGTACTGATCCGGAAGTGACTGTTTAACTGTTAACATATTTTATATTGGAGAAACATAATGAAAACTGATTTAGTATATCAAAGAACAAGATCTATTTACTTCTCAAATTACAACATGCATTTTGGGTTTTTTCACCACCTTTATGCCATGCCAATGAATCTGTAAACTACGTAATGTCACAGTTTTTAGTACTCATCTAGCTTTCAGCTAGCCCTCAGAGAGAAACTGCTGTATGAAAGTTTTAACTAATTGCCTCTGTAATGTTATTCAACTTTGCACTATTACAAAAAATATTCATATATAAATAGGGCTAAAGTTGTTTATACATCAGAAACATTTTGAACATGAATGCCTTTGCTATGATGAGATACCTTTTTCTTCTTTTGGCATGAAAAGTTATTTCCCTGCCTTTGCTATACTTTCCTGTTTTAATATTTCAAATTATGAAATCTTATACTTGCACAAACTCTTCCTGTGTTGTTTGCCTTGTTTAAAAAGCTTAATTTAGTAGTTCCATCTGTAAGGGTAATTTTCCGAATTTCTTGACCCTTTTCTTTTGTTTCATCGTTTTCTCATAGTGTAGACAATCTTAGTAGCCTTTGCCTCTGCCTGTGCTGCTTGTGTTAGTGCCTGACTCCTGTTTTATACATACATGGGTGAACAGTTGCTGTGGTTTCTATCAGAAGAAGCTCCTTTGATTAAGGGGCAGAAAACATTACTCACAAAACTTAGACAATACACGCAACATTTCAGTGAAGTAAACCACAGCTTCATGTCATTACAGCTGATCAGTAAAGATGGCAAGATAATTTCAGTGCAAACAGACTATCAGTGGTGCATCGGAGTCCAAAGTTCTTCATATGAAATCTAAAGTCCATGTTGAAATGAGACAAAAGGCACAAGCGTTGCATTGAAACCAAGTTTCACCTTCCTACAGAGAGCATTATGAAGCATTTTGGACTACCATGAGTGAAGCTTTTTTTTCTGCTCTCATCCATTAGTGTCAGGCTTTTATGTGCTTCTAACTGGTCAACCTGCTCTTGCACAGCATCTGAGGATGTTAGACCAGAATTCTCTTTAAACTTGTATGAGGTTCTCTGTCATTTTTCTCATAGCTGTTGCCCAGGTTATGGCCTCCTTTTAAATTGGGACTCAGGTTATCCATGTTTTGCTTATTCTTCTCTAGCCAAGTGTTTCAAGGCAGCCGTGCAGAGCAATAGCACTGAAGTTGCTGTTTGTGCCAGTGGTAGATTTGTTTGTAGTGGTATTGGGGCTTTGAGAGTAAATGCTACCTCAACTACTTGCTGCAAATTAGTCATGGAAGGGGATATTTCTAGAGAGTTTTCTGTTCTTCCTGGGGTAGCTGTGACTTGTGATCTCTGAGGATTTTCCAGCGCCTGTAAAGTGCAGACTGACACGGTTGAGAGGGTTGGTCATCTCCCTGCTCCATCTGGCAGCCCAGCTATGTGCAGTGATATTTTTTTCAATCTTATATCTCTCTTCTGATTCATTTCTTTTCCTCTTACGGAGCCTCCTAGGCAAAGCATGAACTGTGTAGAATTGGAACTTCAATTGAAGTTTGAGCCTACAATAATACAGTATGCTCATTTATTTTATTGCAGCTCACCCTACTGGTATGCAGCCTTTGTGTGTGAGGATGTACATCTGTTTCCCCAGTGTAAGGGCTCTGCTAGGGAGGAAATGTATGTGGTGTGCTCACCCACAGCAGAACATTGTGTTTGGGCAGAGCAGCATCAGACACGTGAAACTTGACCTGTGCTCAGGGAAGGCAAGGACAAATATCCCCATGGATCCATTTTCTATGGATTGCTATCTCATTAAATCTTATTTTGTATTCTTCATAGTTTTACACAGAATTTTGGAGTAGTTTATTCTATTTCTATATTGGGAATAGGCAGGGGCAAATATCTATGCAATATAACTGAGTTGATTATTCAAATAACCACAATAATGACAGTTTTGATTTTTCTCACATACCTCCTCAAACATCATACTTCTAATGTCTCATATAGAGGAAGTTATATACTAAAAGCATCTGATGGCTGGAACGTAACAAGCTAAAAATGGCTGTAAACAATTTCATTTGTAGAAATACTTTAAGTTAAAAAATGAAAAAAGCAGCATGTTAATAGCAGTGACTGGAAAAGTTACAGAATGAAAATCTCAATTATGTTGGCAGTCTCCAATAGTGATTTTAACCAATATTTAACTATTTGATTTACATATGTTTTGTAAAAACCTTGTATGTATAGATATGTACATATGGAAGTTCTTTTGCAAAAGCCTAAATCTATCTTACTTTTGTAATAAATGTTATTGGCATTAAATGATAGCTCATCTATAATCTCAGTATTAAAATTAATGATAATGAACTATTTAGGGCTTTTTTTCTATCAAATTATGTTCAGGAGACCATATATGACCTATCTTTTTAAGTTTAAATTGTGCAGTGACTGAGGATCAGTAACCAATGACTTTGTGTTCACATATTTTCTTTTATATATTACAGGCATAAAGAAATAGTGTAACATTGCTTGAATTGAAATAAACTTGTTTGGGGTTTTCTAAGTTTGTTTTTACTATTAAGTTGAAGAAAATACTTTTGAAAACCTCTCTTGATGTGTACAGTGGGAGGATATTTAGGTGCAGGACTTGTTGCTTTATTTCATATCTGCAGTTTTGTTGTATTCTCACTCATGGTCTAAAGCATCATTTGAATTTTAATGGGTATCTGCAGACACGTTGCCCGAGTCCCTTAGCACTGGGTGATTGACTTGCTGGAAAATGTGTCCTTGGATCAGTGCAGAGGAACTGTAAAACCAGAGAATCTGTTTGGGTGGGAAGGTCTCAAAAGACTGAGAGACCCTGAAGGGCTCTGGGTATGTTCCTGGCTGCCATCTCCACACCTCCCAGCCACTATGAGGATTCTCCTTGCTGTTGACAGAACTGCTGCTATTCAAACCTGTTCCCATTTCATTAAACTTGTTGCAAATATGATTTTACAACTTGAGTCAGCTCTCTTCACTACCATCATTCATAGCTTGATACCCAGAATGTTATCTATATACTTTCATTTTTAAAACCCATAGGAATGGAAACTTTAGTCATTAACTAGGTGGGCTGCTTCACTGGAAAACTGTGATTTAACTAAAATCATACCCTTCCTTTTATTGCATCTATATTCCACTAGATGTCATCTGGTACCACTCGGAAGAAGGAGGTTGAACTGTGGTGTTCATCAGCTCAAACTGGCCTCATGAAGGGTGGATATGAGTGGAGGCTCTGGGGAAACTCTCTGCAGTGGAATTGATGAATGGTCTCATTTAGCCTCAAAGACTCCTTGCCCAGACAGGTGATACACTGAGATGAGCAGGAAACCGAGACAGAGGTGGAACAGGCAGGTTGACATGGCTTCTGAAAGGGCCTTGTTCCTTTGAATTTCTTGTGTTGCCATCTTTATGGGCACAGAGCAGCTTTAGTGTCACAAGGGGATGTGCTACATAAGAATTGATTATTGTTTGGTTTATTCAGTGGTTGAGCTGGATGTGCTTTTCAGAAGGAAAATGATGAGGAAAATTGAAAAGTACAAAAAATGAGAAAATGGCTATATCATACTAGAGCTGCTAAATTGGTCAGTTGTCAGACCTGTTCTTTTCTAGGGATTCACTCTCAATTGCCAGCTAGTTTAGACAATGTATTCTGACCATCTTGATTGCAACAATTTTTTCTTATCAGGGAGGATAATGCTCCCAAATGAGTTCTCGCTCAGTCTTCTATTTCTGTTTCTGTTTTCTTGCATTCACTTACCTAGTATCACCTTTCTTAACTTTCATGCCTTCTCTTTGGGTTTTTTCCCTCCTGCTGTTATATTAATTATTTCCCATTTGTGTTTCTATTTTAATGTACCTCTGCTCAATAAACATCTCACCCACCTACATCTGTTTCACACTGGTGAATGTGGAAGTACTGTCTGTCTCATTCTCTGTGTTGTACCCATTCTTTCCATCTACCCACACTCTCCCTTGCCTGCACATTGCCACCCTTCCTTCTGCAGTGCACCCACATGCTGGCATTCGTAAATGTGGGAACACTGCTTGTTGGGGCTTGCCTGGTACAGTGTCCTACAAGGTCATGTTAAATAGGGACACCCAGGATGGGCCTAGATATCCAGGTCTAAGCACAGGAAAAGCAGTTTAGACAGTAAGATGCCTTTGTTAACCTTGAGGTGAGCACAGAGTGGATGCTCTGATCTAGCTGCTGCTCATCCTTATTGCTGTTTGAGTGGGTTTAGTACAGAAATAATGGATCAATGTTCTTGCTTCTCACTTAGTACGGCCTTAGATGTTTCCAGTGGAGAGCCCTAATTACATCTCTAATTACATCTGACTTGGTGGCTTTGGCAGATTCTGTTGGGAACTTTCTTGCTGTACATATGAAAATAGCCTCAAGAAAAGTTAGGTTCAGTGTACAACAAATGTCTCCTCACAGGGTAACAGGGAACAGTGTGCACAGGTTCAGCTCCTCACAATAGGTCACAACAAATCAATAAGTTGTCTGCAAATATAGAAATGATGCAGTGGTTTGTTTCTGGGTAGAGGTAGGCAAGGCCTGCTAGTAGTTACTGACTGAAGAATTTCAATAGTTTCTATATTCATGGCTTTATATTTTAACAATAAAGGTGGACAAATCTTAAAATTGTGATTGGTTTCTACAAACTATTAACCATTGTCTGCCGAGTGAGAACAGATTCAAGTCTAGATAGCACTTCTGAAATCCTCACTTCAGTTATACTCTGTGACCTTTCTTTTCCCTTTTGCTTCCTGATACTGTGATGTCACTGTGTGAGCCTGATATCCTGCAGCCATTGCAGTAGGAAAAGACACCATGTCATTAGAAGCTTGGACTGGTTTTTACATGAATTTTCAATGCACCCCTTCAATCGGGCTTCCTGGAGGAGGGTACTGTGGTTTGGGTGTGACGCACTGCGTGCCCTGAACTGTCAGACTCTGCATCCCACAGAAAGCTCCGCAGTGAGCAAGGTTAATTACAGTGCCTGCAGGGGTACTCCTTTTGGAGATCCCAGTTCTCCATTTCAGCACTCTTTGTTTATGTCAAGTTATCAATTATGATGTGGTCCAAGTTGGTCAGAATATTTGACTGTGTTAATCCAGGGCCCCCCTATCCTGTTGTTGTTCCAGCTGGACTTCGGGCTTTATTTGAACATCCAGAGTGTGTTCACTGTTTCCTCAGACTGGCATGAACATGCATGCTACCTTACTCAAAATCGTGGCTGGTTGAATTCTGTTCAATATTGAGTCTCTTATCTGTATCTAAAGTTGGCTTCTTGACCTTCATGGTTGACAAATCATTTGCTACAGTGAACATAGTACTGACTTTTTCCATAAGTAGTATGGAAATCATGGGTTACTGAGTTATTACTCTTATGCAAAGAGTTTTTGTTTTATTTTTGAAGGCTGTTCTCTAATAGCAGAAGCCCTCCAACCACAGTAACTTGAAAAAAACCCAAACCCCATGTGACTCAAGTGATGTCAAGTTTGTAGGCAGATGTGCTGTCACTTTGGTACTTTGGCTGCATAACAAACTTTGAAGAGAAGCATTGCTAATCGGCTGTGTTTCTCTCTGCACATGAGTCTAGAGTGGTGCTGAAAGGTTTACATTTCTGCATTTCATGTTCTAGTCAAGCTATTTCTAATTTTATTAGTGGAAGGGACCATATGAGAGCTGGTCGCCGAAGGGGTTTATTTAAGTGCTTTAAGGCTGTATGGTGCTTAGGCTGCTTGAGAAAATCAAAGGGAAATGCTCAGTAGAATGTAAATATTGATTATCTTTGGGGTCTTTCAAGAGAGTACCTTCTGAGGATGTTTTGAGAAATGAGGGGGAATGAGTTTATTTCCAAAATAGGCACACTAGTTCATGATTGTTGTAAATTCTCTTTTTGTTACTTAAAACCTTTAGGGCTGTATCTATCCAAACAAAGGCAAGGGATAACCTTAGTTCCCCTCTGACTTTGTTTCTGAGCATCCAAGAAAAATTCAAATCATCCAATGATTAATTAACCAAGATCTTCTTTTGCAATTTCTGCCTGTGTTTAATGACTAAAGATTTAATTTCAAAAAGCTTCATTTATAGGCATTACACACTCTGATACAATCAACCCATGTCTCTGAATGGAAGATGAGAAAATCTAATTTTTCCACTGTCTACCCTCTATTTTTGGCTTTTCAAATTCATTTCACTACTATAAAGGTGATGACATCTGGAAAGCCTGCTACTGCAGAGCGTGGGCAGGGACGGGTGGCACTGAGGAGTCCAAGTGGAGCATCTGTACTATATATCACTATCTCAGCTTTAGTTTCCTTCCCGCTTCACTGTGCATAATGATAGAATGCCTTCACTAACAGGTTTCCATGGTTGGCCTATTCAGTATATGGGGGAGATTGAAACTATGTTATACCACGGCTTATTTGGGAAAATATTAAAAATACCTGTTTCAGTGAATTGATTTTTTCCAAATTGGAGAGGTTAAAGTTAGTCCTTAAATTCATATTTAAGGTCTGTTGGACCCTCAAGACCTCCTATAAAGGAAACTGAAGCAGAGAAAATTAATTCACTTCAAAAGTATATCTGAAGATGGTACAATGATTGATTTTTTTTATTATTATTATTTTTTTTTACACTGGAACACTGGCAAACAATGAAAATGTTTCCTTCAGGGGTAAGGCAGAACACATAGAAACACATAAAAAGTCTGAGTCCCTATTGTCAAATCTTAAAGCTTCTGCATGTACTGCATCCTGTTTTCCTGCACTGTTCTTTAGCTGATCGTCAATCTGATTCAACTGCTTCTCTTAGAGAATGGAACAGCAAATATCCATTCTTTTATCATGTACTTTTTCCTGAAAGGGAAAACTAAATCTGGGTGTTGGGGTTTTTTTGGTTGGGTTGGTTTTTTTGGTGGTTTTTTTTTTGTTTTTTTTTGGGGGGGGGGGGTGGTTAAAAGGCACAGCCCTCAGCTGTGAAACCAATCTGTGATACTGGGGCTATTCTTGTGCGCAAGTGGAGGGAGGAGATGAGTGCATGCACCTCATAAATAAACCAAGGGTCACAGAAAGTACTGACTCCCCAGTTCCTCTGATCTATATGTTCCACTGTTTTTCTGAGTCCAAAGAACCTCTGTGTAGGCAGGATTTAAAAAAAAAAAAAAAACAAACCAAAAAACTATTACTTATAGCTTCTACCTTTTACAAAGTATGGATGGCACTATAAATTGTCATAAAATACATCCAGATCTCTTGGACCTTGTTTAAACAACTAGTGTTGTATAGCCCTGCTATAGCAACAGATATATGATACTTGGTGTCTGACAGCACCCCAGAGCCAGCTCTGAATTTCTGCTACACTGTTTATTGCTTTGTGAAACGTGGTCATGTTGCCAGGGACGCTGGAGTAGGCTGGAATATCTCTGGAATTAACAAACTGGGTGATTGACCTCTGCAGTTGATTTCAGGTTTGTACTGCAAATAAGATGAAAGACTAAAAAATGCACCAAGTTTTGGTTTTATGGAGTGGAATAAAGACCTTTCAGTTCTCTCACTGTACCAAATCACGAAGAGATGCCCATGGAAGAGAGGCAGAAGTCCCTTCTTCCCTCCTCAAATACTCTGGTCTGTGTAATACAAGTTGCTCTACAGTCTTCTCTGCCAGCAACAAGCCATTAAAAAATAAATGAAAATTCTAACTATCCATGCTATGAAATATGATTTTAGTCAGAAATGTCATACAGGTGTTTGGCTAAATTGTAGCAAAATTGTGAAACTGTGGGGGAAGCAAACGAAGACTGTGGCCATGCTGATTTAAGGGATTTACAGTCAAAAGAACAATGCTACTTGAAGGCAGTGTCTGTTCAGAGAGTAGCTGATATTTCATAGTTCTCTTTTGTCTTCTCTGAGGTTGAAGTAATACAAGAAGTGACATTTGGTCCATGTTAACTATGTCAGAACAAACATCGTGATCCACCTTGTGTGGGAGGCATATTTGTTGTTCCTGCTTCACAGAAATTAGATTTATTCCTAGTGATCCTGGAAAATTAATTCGTGTAAGAGTAGCAGCTGGAGACTGGTTTACATTGTTTCAGGAGCATTCAGGTTTTGCAGTCAGACTCCCTCAGATATTCACATTTAGCAATAATACTGCAAGACCAGGTTCTTTTCTTCTGCATTTTTTTTTTGGCCCTGAAAGGAGGAAGATGTGATTTGCAGTGGCTTCCAGCTGCAACAGTTGGTGATGGTGGAAGTTGGCAGCATCTGCCGTTTTGCTCGGTTCCTTCCAGCCGTTTTGCTTGTAACACAGATTTTGTCTTCCCTTGGAGGTCCCAAAGTCCCCAAAGGGTGGCAGTAAGAACACATGATCTGCTCTCGCCATGAGGTGACGTCTTCGGGTTTATAGCTTCTCCATTTGGTGTAGAATAACAGAGTGGGCCCGACTAAGCTCCTGTTATTTTGGAAAAATGGAAAATGTGAGCAAGTCCCGTATTGCCACCCATGTGATAGCAGTATCTCATGATGGTAACTCATTAAGACCAGGGCACTCTTTGATTTATTTTTCATTGTAAACTCTAATGTCACAAGATCTCAAACACTTGAGTTTTGGTAATACTCATGTTCATAGTTACATAGTTCAAGCACAATCACAACTTTTTTTTTCTTTTACTTTAGTTCTCATTACTACCCACTGTGGTATAGGCTACTCAACATTTTAGGGTAAATTTAATGCAACATTTGCAGTGAAAATGGTGTTTGATGCTAGTATTGGTATTGTAAGGTACAGTCTGGATCTTGCCAAGGTAGTATCACAAGCAATGGGACTGCTAGTGAGTCTCACTGGTTGCTGCCTCTCTACATAAGCAGCCATGGGTGATCTGTGTGCTCAGCACATCATTAGTGTCAAAAGGGGATTGAGCTGTGAGGTCAGTGGTTAAACAATTTCTGTATTTGAGATTTGTTTTAAGTGCTGGTAGCTGGGGCAGTATGAAAAACAGGGAGGGAATTTAGACCTGCTCCTCCTTTTTGTGTGTGTTTTGGGGTTTTTTTGTGTGTTTTATTTTTTGTTTGTTCTTTCTTGGGGGTTGTGAGGATGTATCTGAGTAGGTCAGGATCGCCTACTCCAGATAACTAAGATTATGGTTGTGTTAAATGGGTAAAACGAGAGAAATGGTGGTGTCAAAATTAATAGTTGGATACCAGGATGTGTAGTGGAACAGTGGGATGGAAGGGAATCATATGTTTCAATACTTCAGTAATTATGGTTGAAAGATCACTTAAGATATAAAATGACAATAAAACTTTATTTTTAAGTAGATTTCATTGAGAAGTTGCTTATTATTTTTCAATAAATTAAACAGCAAAGATGCTACATACCTGCCTGTTGAATACAAACTTATTAAAAGTACAGCTTATATAATTATTCTTATATAATTTAAAATGTATCAATTTTAATACATGTCAATTTATAATATATTTACATAGCACAATAGCACTCACACTTATTAACACTTCACAGATTTTTAGGAAAGCTATCAGTTTTGTCTGAGCACTTTCTTGTGCACAAAATTGTCAGTCGTCCATGTTTTTCGTCTGAACTTGATAATCTTTTCCCAGCACTCAGCTTGATAGTCTTGCACTTCCTAATAATCAGCAGTTCTTTGGAATCTAAGACTTGTTTCAATGTTCATAGTGTAGTTCAAACAAACAAATAGTATCCATATCCTGTCTTGATTCTATGCTGTACGGGAGGAGAGGATTTTCTCCCTGTGCTGCTCTCAGCCTTGTGACAGCCTTGCCCGCTTTTATTCTGCATTGTCTTGGCCGTGGAACTGTTTGCATCTCCCTCATACTCTTCCTTCCAAGGCAGGGATTTTCCTTGCCAAGATCCAACCACCCTGAAGGATCTTGTCAGGATACTTGACAGAGTTTACCTGGCTCTTTGCTGCCTCAAACACTTTTTATTTTGAAGTGTTGGGTTGCAGCTGGTTCAAAAGGTTCAGGTAGGTTTTGGATTTTAAAAATCTGGGATATGAATCCCTTTCCATAAGGGTATACACTGTTTTCTGGGCTTCATCAAAACTTGTGGGAGTTGGGTCTTGAGCCTTTTTGGCTGTTGCTTCTCTCATCTGATAGTCAATATTTATCTGGAAAGGAAAAAAACAAATGCCGTTGAAAACTTTGAAAGCAGAGTACATTGAAAATGTACCTTCTATATGTAATGTTTTGCCAATACACAAATTTTCAGCCTTAGAACTCAGTGTGATGGTTCAACATCAAACTGCAAAGTGAGGGAATTTACGTACTTATATTCCAGTTAGGCACAGAAATGGCTGTTCACTATAGAAGTGCAGTTTCTTATAGAGTCAGAAGTAATACAGCTCCAAAACAGTGTACTTAGAGGAACAGCCTCCAGTTAAAGAGAGAAATCTTGTGTTGATTGTCTCCAGTTTGAAATATGATTAACATACAGAACTTTCAATTTCCTAGAAATATTTTAAAAGACAAGAAATTATCCATGGTGCTTCTACTAGCAAACTCTAAGGACCTACAGACACCATCAGTAATTCAAACTGGGCTAACTCAGCAAGAAGCATCATGTGCTAAGCTGCTGAGGCCCTTGCTGAGCTCTGCTAATGGTGCTCCCAAGTACTGGCCTGTATCCTGTGACTCTATGAGATCTGATAATCTCATGGCTGAAGACAGCAATGATGCAAGTATGGCTGTGAAAGCATATGTCTGTCTGTTCCTCTTATGTAACTGAGTGAATGTGGATCTCAGTGAGGCTATGCTTCTATTTTTGGACTATTCAGAATCCTTGTACTGTAACACTGCACTGATTGACTCTGTACGTACCTGTTTAATAGCATCTGACTGCACAAACTCCTCATAAATCCTCTCTGCTTTGCTATGTAAGTGATCAGACTTGGTTTTCTTGTAATCCTCACAAGCCAACCAGAACTCGATGTTTTCCTCGCTGAACTCTGACTTCAGGAACTCCCGAAAGACACCTTGACCACCTAAAGCCAAACACAAAAACATCATCACTTATTGACCAGAAAGGATAAACTAAATAGCAGGAGTTGTATTGAAATACGATACAAAATCTTGCCCTTCTTCACCATACTACAGATAGTCTAATATTAAGGCTGGTGGGAGTCTTCATGGTTATGTTCAGCGTTTCTAGATCTAGACCCTGAGTACCATATTACATCAGAGGATTCTAGTCCTTCCTAAACCAATTGTCTTATGGTACAAGTGGAGAGAAAATTCCAAGTTAAACTGATGTATTATCCAAGAATAGAAGACTGAACAAAAAGCACTGAAATGAGCTATTTGGAGGTTATTTGCTACACTGAAAATTGAGAGAAAAAAAATAAACTCGGAAGCAAAGATGTACTAGTGACGATTTTACGATAGAGCTGTAAAAAACAGGAATACAACTGCCCATTCTCTGGCAGTGTTTATATAATTCTACAGCTTTGACTATTTGGTGAGATTGGATAAAATTTTGTCCTCAGAGTCATATTGAAGTAATAGACTTACTTTGGCTGGCCAAGAGCTTTTCCAAAGACTGTGACCACTGAATAACTTCCTCTGTAGAAAGTCTAAGATGACAAGAGAAAAAAAAAAACTTTAGGTAAGAAATCATGGGGGGTTTTTTGCATGACTGAAGGAGATAATTTTTATTATTATATTCTAGGAATATGTGTTTACTAAATTTATGGTTTTCTCATAATCTGAGACCCTGGAGGCAGCCTACTTTGAGAAAAATAATCAGAGATGGAAAAATGTGCAACTATGATGTTATCCTAAATTCTGTTCCCAGGAAGATAAGCTTCTACTGAAATTGCAATAAAGTAATTTTGTACCTGTAATTCTATTTCTGAAAGAGTGGTCATACCCCCTGCTCTTCAAGTGTGAAGCACCGCTTCTTGTAAATCTTTAGAGAATAGATACAATGATGAAAATGGATTTAACTGAGGTGTTTTCTCCCTCACTGTTTTATGCAAACACATCAAATCAATAAGAAAACATCTTTAATTCTATGAATAGTTCCTATTTGCTAATGTTCACCTCTCTTGCAGTTTGGAAATTCTAGGCATTATTTTAATATTTGTTGTTCTAGAAGTAGTTTAGAAGTGAAGTAGCTTATTACACAGTAAACTAGCTATAGCTATATTTTATAACTTGTTGTATTTTGATACTTACATGACACTTCTAGTGTTGGAAGTCTTGATCCCAGATTCAATATGTGGCACCATGCACTTTAAATAGTTTTTGAGATCTGCACCACTGAAACAATGAACAGACACTTTTGTAATCAATTAAAATTACAGTTGCATTTAAATTCCACTTAATTTTTTTTTTCAAACTTTTAAGCAGAGACAGACAGCTCCATCCTATGACTGAAGTCTAGGAAGCTACATACCCAAGTAATTTTTGTGAAAGGACTAAGAGGCCCCCCCATATCCAAATCTACTTCTGATTATTTAAAGAAATCAGTTCATTTGTATACATCAGCTCAAGCCTTTTTTAATGTTGCTGCAGTCCTGGGCTTTGAGCAGGCTTTGCAGTCTTGTAGCCTGAAACACAGGCTAATGCTTAATCTCCAAGATTTAGTGGAGTGTTATTTTTGCTTCTAATATATTGAAGTTTATATTAAGTCGTATATACTTACAAAGACTTTTGCTTCTTTTTATGGATTTTGCCTTCTGCAAGCTTGCAGTCTTCTTTTCCATTTAATTCAGTCATGTTGTGAGAAAAAAAAAATCCTGGCATTTTACTTAACTTTAATGTGAAGCGACTTTTGCATTGATAATCCTCCAAGCACCAAATGTCAGCTCCCTGCCTCTGCTGCTGCCTTTTATTGACGCAGGCAGTCCTTCTAGTTGGTGTGAACAGATCTGTTTATCATGTATCCTCACCACAAACTGGAAGTTCCCTTTTTTCGGTGCACAGTGACGTGAGTCTTTTGAGAAAGAAAACAGACAGCGGTGTCTCGTGGTTGAGGTTAAACCGGATGACACTGAATTACTTTGGGGATTGTTATGTATGTCTGTGTGTGTCTGTTATAAAAAAAAAAAAACAACCCTCTAAAACTTTGAATCCTTGTCCCTTTCTGATTGGTACTTGCAAATCAGAAATATTTCTTGGTTTCATCAAATGAGCTGCAAATACTTCTGTTTTTTAATTCACAAAATTCACCTGTTACAGGCCTGTGACCTGAAATTTTCAATTGGTGAGGTGGGCTAAGCAAAATACTAGAAAAAAGTACTCTAAGATATCCCAGTATTAAAGGTCCATATGCAACAAGCTATTTGCAAGTCTTTTCAGACTAGAATACTATATTGGACAGAGGCATCTGGTTTGCTTAGGCTTGTGCTGTGAAAATATTTAGAAGTGATTTTCATAGGAAAGGGCTTTGAAGCAGCAAGAACTTATTTACTTTGGTGTAATTTTACCAAATCAGATTATTTGGGAGCACACTGCCATATTTCAGGAACACCTCCATAATTTTAAGTGACTTTTGCATGTATTAAATATTTAGTTAAAGAGATGCTGTTGTAACCACAATGTGAATATTACAGCAGGTTTGAGGGAGGTGTGCGTTCTTTGTACATGCTTGAGTTCCATTGCAAAGAAGAAATCATGGACATAAAACAAGATGAAGAATTAATTGTAACTCTCTGTCTGGAATGATGATTTAGATGTTGAAGTACTTCATCTGGTCCCTGGGCATCCCAATTTCTGCTTGATTGTTTATTGGGTTTTTTTTGTTTTGTGGGTTTTGGGTTTTTTTCCTGTGAAATTTTGAGGATTTTATTGTACTACATAACACGTACAACTTTGATTACTTATAAACAGCTCATGAATGATGTGAACAGGGCTGCATATGATCGCGGTAACTGCTCACACATTTACAACTTCCTAGTGAACTGTGATGCAAAGGACTGGGAGACGAAAAGCTGTCTACAGACAGCTGTGCACGCAAGGACACAGGACACACCGTCTGCATCAGGGTGGTTCTAACCACAGGAGGGTACTGATCTTGAGTGTTAGTGACACAAATGTGTCTGCATAGGTCATACTGCAGGAAATATTTATCTCGGTGCTATCAGGTAAACACTGACCTTTGTGCAGCAGAGATATTTACTAACTGCCCTGAATAAGGCTAAAAAAGGAAGAAGGAGACGTTATCAGTGCTGTATTTGTTTTCGTACCTAGCATGCTGGGCTTTGACATTCAGCCACCTCAGCATCTCATTGTGTTTCCTCAGTTAGTAGCTGTCCTCAGTGAATTGCTGGGAGGGTTTTAGAGGTGTTGCATCCAGACTCATCTCAGAAAGGTGCAATAAAAGGCGACAGACAAAAGTCACATCGAGGGGGGAAAACTGAAATCACTATTTCCTATCATATCTCCTGGTACTTTGTAGCCTGAGGCTAGAAGCAGGGCAATGTCTTGAACTTAGAATTACAAGTTTGTGTAAACACCTCACCAGAGAAGTTCTGTGTGTCTAAGAGGGAGTAGATAGAATAGATTCCTTGAAGAATAGGATGGTTTGTTTATACCTATTCTCAAGGCAAGGCTGTTGACAGTTCGTTTGCAAGACAAGGAATGTCTGTTCTCCATTTAAAATGAAATTACTATCTTTACTTTTGGGATTTGTTAAATATATCAATGCATATAAGAGGTATGGCATCAGACCTTCCTTTAGAAAGGGATTACCATGTGGTCTTTGTACTTCACTTTCTTGCAAAAAATATTCTTTTGAGTAAAGAAAGAATAATATTCTTGTAATTTACATCAAGATAATGCTGCTGTCACACAATATTTGAATTGTTTTCCAGGCACTTTATTTTATAGAGGAGATCAGATATATTAATATTACATGATAGTGTAATTTGTAGAGATATTATACCACTAGACTCTAGGGGAAGCAGTAACCTTTGCTTTTAGGATCCTGGTGCTAGTAAAGACAGTCAAAAGTGAAGTAGGAATAGGTGAGGTACTATACTGTGAACGAAGAAAAAGTTGTGGTTAGCAAGCAGACCACCTCGCATTAGCTGATGTCCTTATGTTCTGTTGTTCTCACATCCTCAATTAACAGTGCTCTTAATATAATGGAGAGTCCTCTCCAGTCTTTCAGATCAGCAAACTGTGCACTACTACTGCTGCTCTGTATTGCTGTGCAAAGAAAATCAATGCTGCCTCTCTGGTTCACTCTATGCCAGGTCTGTTTGTCTACTTGTGTAAAGATTCATGTAAGACTGGGAAATGCAGAAAGAACCCTGCGAGTTACGAGCATCTGCTTTGGAGAAGGGATGAAGAATGTGTGCCTAGGAAAGAAGTTGGGCTCATAAACTTCTAGCTTAGGTCATAAGAAGTGCAAAGACAATGTAAAGCAACAGTATTCTCATATCTTCCTGTAAGCAGTGCTCAAACTCTGCAAAATCAAAGCCCGTTGCATTTAGTAGCAGATATCTCAACATGGGAGTGTGATTATTATTCACTTTTTTCCTCCACTGTGGATAAATACTTTCTTCCTCTGAGTAACTCTGATCTTCAAGACATCCTTTTTTTCTCTCACTGGCATGTTTCACTGTCTCTGATTCACTGTTTCTATGCAAGCCCACTCATCTTTAAAATTTTACTTGTCGAGCCCAGTGCAAGTTTCCCAATTTCAAGAATGGGAAAAATTGTCTACAAGACTGAAGTAAAATATACAATTAAAGTGAGAGGGCAAAGAGGAACTGCAAGATTCATGGGGCTGACACTAACTTTTCTCATTACTTGAGTAATGTTCTGCTTCCACAGAAAGTCTGCAGACCACAGAAAACCAGGAAAACACCTGCATGGAATTTCCTAAGTTAAAAGTACTTTGCTAACTATGTATTTGGTTATTGTAGGGGATTCTGTTTTGCACTAGAGTTGGACTAAATCCCATAGATGGACTAGAAGTTAGTTACGTACAGCTTGCACAATTCTGTTGTTCTGAATACTCTGACTTGACATTTGCAGTGTCTAAAGGGCTACTTATTTTTGACTTGACTTTAAAAATATAATACTTTAAAATCATATGCATACACCCATATTCAGGGTCACTATTCTTGTTTCCCATAGACAGAAGTGTAGTCCAGGTTCTGGTAGGGTTTAACATGAGGTGTCATAGTTACGTCCTGACCCAGTGGAAAGCTTTTGCATAACTTCTGTCCTCCTAATTTACTGGGTTTCTTTCAGTTTCATCATGAGATGGTTGGTAATAGACCTGCCTTTTTCATCTCCCACTGTCTTAATCTATCTGTATAATACTTTCCTCTCTTTCATGCAGAGTGTGATGGCTAATTGCTGCTTGAAATACTTCCTTGCTTAATAATTAGTCTTCTTCTGTATTATTACAGGAAATTGCAAAAAGTATATTTTAAGCCTTCCAACTATAGGGTTTATTAGAATAATCCTGTCATTTGATACAGAATTCTTTTTGTCCTAGGGTTTGACCCCATTGCCTTGTTTAACTCTGTCCAATAAAAGGGCAGAGGAGCACTTTTTGCAGCAGCAGTAGCACAGGTGGCCTTCATCACCTGGTTTCTGGTGATTTCCAGGTCTCTTGTAGGTTTGTGATAAGTAATTCATCCAACTTAATGTGCGCAGAAAACACTTGCAAATATTTGCTAATATCCAACCTGTTTCCATGCATTGTTTTCTATTCCTTCTGGTGACCAGTTGATAGGGTGTAAGAGAAAAAAAATGTGAGAATTTCCAATGTTACTGGACAAGTTTGGTTAAAGCAAAGAGGATAAAACGTTCTGTGAACCCTTAAGTCCCATTTTGCTGGTGTAAATGATTTCAAGCTTCTCCTTCAGACTTCTGCTTTTACGTTTCTTTTTTGGTCACTCTTGACAATTTTTAGCTTTACTGCATTCTTGCTGTTTATCACAAAGCTCTCTGGAATTAAGCCTGGCCACATCTGCTGAGGTCAAGTGCCCAGCCAGACAGTGCTGCCCTGCTGCAGAATATCCACATGCCCATCACATAGCTGAGTATTAACTATGAAAACAAGTGATTTCTTTGAAATGCTGCTGTCTTTTATGTGACCTAGAGAAGTCAACTGCTGATAAACCACCTCTCTACAAAAAAAAAAAAAGGCGCTTAAAGGAAATAGAAACTAATTTTTGTGTGAGAGGAAACAGTGTTCATTAAAAAGAAAAAAAGGATGGGCACTTTTGAGCTGCAGAGATGATATGCTGGAACATTAGGATTTTCTCTAATAGCATGTAGTCAGTCCATAACAGTCATGGTATCCATTATGATTTATTTTTATATCTATTTTCTGCTACAAGCAAAAGTTTTCTCGAATGACATACTGAAGCCATTACAATAAAAATCCTTCTACTGGTTTTAGTGGTCTTGTTTTTGGTGTTGGAATGATTTGATTGACAGTTGGTTTCTTTGAGGACTATTTCTTTTGTTTGAAAGTTCAGATGTTCCCAGTGTTAGCTGTTGTTCCTAATTAATTCAATGATAGTTTTAATTTTGGAACCAGTAAAGCCTAACTAGGATTGAATGTGGCATCATACTTCTCAAAATACAAGAGAACTTCTATATTTGAAAAATAAGTGAAGCCTAATGCTGACCTAGGTCAAGGAAGGCCACAAGCTAAACTTTGGGCCATGATCCACCACTTGAGAATGTCTTGTGGTGTTTGTTCTGTGAGAGACCTGACTCTGGAGGACAAGTGACCAGAGCTTTCCTGAAATCTGTTTTAGCTCTTTCACTTCCTCAACATAAAATAACTTCATAGAAACATTCCTGCAAACTGCCAGTTCTGCCCAAAATTGCTCTGTCTGTCTCTGGAGTATCTGCAGGATACTTTTAGGGGATTTTTTTTTCTTTTAGGAGTTCCCCTAGCTTCTGAAAGAACCTTGTGGAGTTTTGGGGGGTTTTTTTGGACCGTGGCGATGAAGGAGAGACCTGTCAGGAGCTCTTGAAATCACTGTAGAGAGCACTCAGGTGATGTTTTCCCTGGGTTTATGAATCATATGGAGGTTAAAATACAGTCCAGTCTCTATGCCCATTCTGGTATGCCTACTGGCTCTGTAAAGAGATGGCAACATGTCTTTCCTTTGTCTAAACCTCTAAATGTTTCCATGGGCACTGTGCTCCCACCTTTTGTGACTTCAGTCACGTCACTCAATTCTCTGGCTGTTGTAAGTGACCATTAGCTACTGGAATTTAAAACATTGCTGAATATAGGTTGTTCTTATGGTTACTGTTTTCTCTGTGGCATCTTTTCAAACCTTCATGACTTAACTTGACAGAAAAATATTAACAGTATTTTATTATAAGTGTTTTTAGCATTAACAGTCGTGTGTTTATAGGATAGAGTCAGTACAAGGAATTACATGTATATTTTCTCATGATACTGAAGCATATTTCACTGACATGCATATCCAGTAATTCTCCTTTTTTTGTGTGTGTGACCTTTTCTTAATTACAGTGTAATAAGCTTATACAGTTTATCAGAAATGAGATCCTTTTCTTTCTGAGGCTTTACATCTGAAATAAATTAACTGTTTGATTTCTGTGAAATCAAAGGACTTCTGGTTCTCAGCCAGACCGAGTGACATGTGGATTGATAATAAAAAAAAGGAGGGGGGGGGGGGAGAAAAAAATGCAATACAGTGACTTTTTGGTGCTGATGGTGATGCTTCCTGTATCTGCTGTTTGGTAGCACAGGAAGTGTTCATCATGCACCATCTGGGAAATGCACACATTTCTGATTACCTCCTCACATTTTTATGCAGCCATGCACTGCACTGACCCAGCGCGCTGTTTCTCATGTTCTTTTAAGCAAAATAGAGTGAGAACAGCGCCTGAGGGACCAAGGTGTGAAGCAGAGTTTGCTGAGTTTTCACTGTCAGCGTGGAAATGTGATATGAGCACAATGCAGGTGTAGCTTTTGAACTTGACAGGCTTCAGTTTCATCTGAATCTTAATGGTGAAAAATTAGCTGCGTTTTTTCTCTTACTGTTTTAATAGATGGTATCCTTCAGTACTAAAGTAACAAACAGTTTGATTCAACACAGCAAACTAAAACTCATGGTTTCTATTTTGAAAATGTTTTTAAGAACTTTTGAACAGGAAAAATATTACTGAAGGTTTAAGTGGGATTATGCTGATAAAGACTTCTCTGTAGGATTACAAATAGTTTCAAGTGTCTCTTTTATACTTGGTGTTATAAATTTCCTGGCTGAATTGTCACATCAATGCTGGCCCAAATATGACTTTGACAAGAAAAAAAATATCCTCACAGGGATGAGTTCATCCAAAGATTGCCTTATTACTGGAAACCACTCCAGACACAAGGAGGATCTGTTCTGGCACTCAGGAAAACAACTAGATGTATTAAGAGACTACCTTGGCTGAGCAGGCAACTCAGGATGGAGCTCACAATAAAAACCCCCAGCGTGCAGGGAGTTGAAGAATGGACATGCTAAATAGAAGGGATTTAGAAACATTGTCCAGGGGTGTAGAGATGTTGTTGGAAGGGTTATTAAGAAGGTGAAACCTGGCTCTCACAATGCTGTGTGGTAGGAGGATGAGACACAATGGGTGCAGATTTGCACAAGAACAGATTTTGATTATACAGAAAATCTTCTTCCCCCTTCAGGGCAGCAGAGCAGGCTATCTGCAGGTCTGGGTCATCTCCATCCTTGAAGGTTTTCCACAGCAAACTGGATAAATCTCTAAGCAACATGGTCTAAGCTCATATCTGATCCTCCTTAGAGCAGGGGGTTGGACTAGAAACCTGCTCAGTTCCTTTCCAACCTGATTTATCCTGAGTTCTTATGCATAACTAACAAATAATGTCCTGACTGTAGAAGTCTAATTCAGTTCAAAGAGTCCTCCTTAGGAAAGAATGGTGATTGTGGAAAATAATACAGGTTTCCAACTTGACTTTTTTTAATAAGAATTACATACTGAAAGTGCATAATTCAAATTACCGTTTCTTCCATCTCCCTCTGAAAATCCTTGCCTAGTGTATAGGTGAAGTAGCAGAAAGTTACTTCAAGAAATGGGAAAATTGAAGACAGCTGTGTAGTCTCCATTTAAATCTATGAAGATTTAAAAGCAACATGTTTTCTGTGGTGTTCTCTTAGAACCAGCTGTTCTTGCAATGAACCAGGAAAGGAAGACAGTTTAGTTGTATTTCCTGTCACTTACTTTGAATCTCACCTGCTGTCTACTTTGACTTCTCAGGAATCAGAATGTTTGCAACAGAAAGACTTGAATTTGCTCTGATTTATTACATTTGCTGTTTTATGCTATACCACAGGGAGCAACCCCATCCTCCCTCCCTTCCATATGACTTGCACCTGACACATCCTGAAGCATTGGGACATCTTGCCCAGAGCGGTGGTGGATACTTGGGAACATTCAAGGTTGGGCTGGACAGGGCTCTGAGCAACCTGATCTGATTGAAAGTGTCCCTGCTTATTACAGGGGGTGGACTAGATGACCTTTAAAGGTCCCTTCCAACCCAAACCATTTTAGGATTCCATTAAATGCCTGTACTAGACTGGCTGCTACTCTTGAACTGCTGGCACCTCTCTGCATTTGGGGAAATCCAGCTACCAGCAGTTAGCATATAATTCCTGGGAAGAATGTGGGCAAACACAGTATTACAATGCAAGTCTACTGTAGTTCTTAGGAAACTGAACTCTCTTTGATCATATAATATATACTTTAAGACAGTTATTTGTAAGAAACAAGTGGGGTTTTATGTTTGACAAGACAAATATTCCTGAATGTACTCACCCATGTTACTGGTGCCTGTGCTTGGCACCAGTTTTCAGACATGCATCACCCAGGATGCCAGTCTGAAAGCTTAACAAAGCCTTTGGTGCATGGGTTTGATTAAGAACAGCCTAATCCTTCACATACCTTCTGCTTGCAGAGTTGAGAACAGAGTTTAGGTATATGCCTATGGTTTTACTAAAATGAATGTGTGCTTCTTTAAATCCCTATAATTCTGTCTCGTCTCTAACATGTGTAGGAAATGGCTCTTTAATTCACGTCTGAATTACAGGACATGGGCCCATAGATGGTCCCTTGTCATTCAGAACCACTGCTCGGTTTCTGGTTCATTATCTACCTGGAAGCCTACAGACAAGAGTACTGATTATAACCTTTATTCAAAAGAGGAGTTGTCACATCCTCAGAATGGATTTTCCTAATACGTGTCATTATCAAAACACAGTGACTACCATGTCCCACCAGTTCCTCACCTGTGGTGAAGGCTAATTATTTCAGTCTTGTTTCTGTGACCTCCATAGACTATTAAAACTGCTCTTCCTGCAGCGTGGGCTATGTGTTGCCAGGTTTGAATTCCCCTTTGCCTGTGTGCTGCACTTATCAGTACTGTAAGCCAGGTGAGTTCTGATATGTGGGACCACTTCCCTTTAATTTTGAAATGAATTTGAACACATGAAAATTCAGTGTGCAAACCAAGATAACCAAATCTGGAGGGAAGGTTTCATATGAGCAGCAGGAAATGGAACCTGCTGAGTTTCATGACAATAATAGTTTTGCTCTTAACTGCTGAGTTTTTTTGTGCTGCTCTGAGTTACTCTGAGAGAGTCATCAAAACTTAATATAAAAGTTCTTCTAACCTCAGCCTGAGACATGGAGCCTAGAAACCACAGGATAACAATCCTTTATAAGGATGTAAAGATAGCTGTTCTATTGGTTGGCACTGGCTAGGCATTTGCTAAAAGGAAGCAAAAGAGACTTTTAAATATGGGTTTTTTTCTTAAGAGCATAAGATACTTTTAAAAACACAGGTGGGTATGTTTGTGTATATATAGCTTTACATTATCTCTAATATCCATTTAAATGTAATAATAGAATGGCTCTTCTCTTTCCATACATGATACATAACATCAGAATGTTTGCAGCAGATCTGATTAATATGTACCTGTCAGGAAATATTTGTGGATCCTTGCATGTGTTTTATTAATAATGTTACTTAAAAGCAGCTTTGCAACTTCCAAGTTGCCAAGTTTCCTCTCAAATACAGTTTGTTCTTGGTTTGCATTTAAACCTTGTCATGTTTAACACTTGAGCAATATATTGGAACACACTGTGTCAGTGACAAACACTGCACAAAACCTGTTGGTGTTAGAAAATAAAAAATAATACAGATGTTATTCTATATAGAAGCACGGTGGTAATTTTCTTAGATTTGCTTAGAATCTGATTACACCCTTCAGTTTTACTGCAAATTCACTTAATGTAGGAACAGCCACAGTAACTGAAGGAAGTGGAAGATGGTCTGGGTTTTTGTGCATTACATTCTCTTTTTTCATGTGTTAATGTCCTTGAAATGCTAATGCTTGCTGCATTTGTTTTTCTGAAAACTGCAGAATAACACACCACCCCCCCACACACCTTTTTACTCTTGAAAAAATCAAGCCAGGTAATGATGCAGTTTGGGTTAAAATCAGTGCAGCTGGAGTGATTGCAGCCAAACCTCCCCCTTAACTGTAATGGTAAGAGACAATTCCCTTAGCTTGGAAGCTCTTGCTTTCTTTTTAGTTCTCACTTCCTCATTGCTGTTATTCTGAAAGACGAAACTCAAATTTTCAGTGTACTTTTTTGCTCTCTTAAGACTGTAGGGAAGTTCCAGACCTTTTTAATGTAATGATTGGGATCTCTAACCAAAATAAGTAAAGACAACAACTCGGGAAATAAGAAAGCTAACTTCTGAGCTGAATAATAAATAAGACTTTACTTGCACTGGGACTCAGATACATAGTGAAAGATTAATTATAAAATTTCTCCTACAAGTAGGAAGAATTCCTACCAATAGGAAATGGCAGGACATTACCTGTTTTATGGTTCTTTTCCTCTAGAGAATTGGTGTGTCATGCCACTTATTTTTCATGTTATAATTGGTTATGAATAACTGGATTGTCTCCCATGAGAAAACTTTTCCCATAGTCCTGACTTCGTTTGGTTATATTTTGCTTAGGATCATTCATGTGGCACCTTCCCCCTCACATAAACAAATATTGCGGATTGGGAAATGACAAAATCAGGAAGTCTTATTACTGCTGTGGAGGGGGGAAATGTGTAATATGACATTTTGTATGACATGGCCACTCTAACTTTGGCCATCAAGGGTGGTATAAGTAGAATCTGCTAAATGGAAAGCTCCAATGAACCTTGATGAATATTTAATAGATCTTTTCTGTATTCTCATGGTTCATGCAAATAACCCTCTAAAGTCAGGTCGTAATAAAAGAGAGACCTAACAACATGAATTTGCGTCATTTGGAGCACAGAACACTGCATATTGTTCTCTTTTTTTAACTTGTTTCGTCTGCTGTTGTAGCAAGCTTTGTATTTTACAAGCCAACCTCTTTTTGATTCCTCTTACGTTCATTGGATAACCAGCACCACTTTCACTTGTCATCTGGTTTAGTCTCACTGTGGGTTGCTATGGAACATCCCAAATATTAGGGAGCTGTGGTATTACAGAGCCCGAGGCTCCATGTGGTTTCCAGTCACAGAGCAAAACAATTGGAAAAATACGATCTTTGAACCTGAGAAACTTAACACAGACCTCCAGACATTACAGCACGTGGAATATATATTTTATGACACTCATGGTTTGTGACTGAATGAGGATTCTGTTTACCTGATCTATCAGCTGATAGGCTCAGGTGAAGAACAGACTATTCTGCTATTTCTGCAAAATGTAATTTCTGTGAATTTTACTTTCTTGCTTTCACTGGCTCGTACTCACACCTGTTTCCTTTCTGCCCAACTTGTGTTATACCTCGTTTTCAAAAAAGAAGGAGGAGCACTTAAAACTTTAATTAATCTCTTTAGAGATTTCTTGTCCAATTTTTCCATACTGTATATGCTGCTTCTGTTTTCAAGAAGTGAAGTGAGGGCTAATGTCAAAACAAAGAAGCAAATAATGTAATTGCCTAAAAAAGTATATTTTTATGTATCGCACTGGATCTGTAGTTTATCTGGATTCTTTTCCCCTTATGTTCATCAGCTTTTGCTTTTCATTCTCTTCTTTCTACGAAGCATCTCCGTCAGTGCTAGTGACCATTCAGCCTCTATCTGTCAATGCTGCATGAGAATATCAAGAAGATGGCAGGGTGCGAAGGGGTGGGGGTGAGGTAATGGTGAGAGAAAACTGAAACAAAGGAGCTGGTAAGAAGGAAAAAATAAAGAAATAAAAGAGTGAGAGGGCACTTTTCCCATAGAACCTGCCACTGTGCTTTGGAATGAGCCCCAACCCTGTACTTTTTCAAGGTGATAGACTTCAGTGAGATGAGGAAGAAGCTGTTACATTCATTTTCTCCCTAAACTTGATAGTAGAGTTTAACTTGAAACTTCATATTCACAAAGCTTTCCATGAAAATAACAATGAAAACTCAGTACTTTCAGTCCCAAACAGAAAATTTGCGAAGGATAAGTGAAGTGAGGTTTCAGAAAAAAAACAGTTTTAAACTTCTCAGTCTTTTGAGGATGGTAGTGAGCTCTCTTTTTACCACATACTGGCTCCAGGAGCAATACAGAAAACCCAGCCTGCATAAATCTGTTTGTTCTAGAATTCAAGCCAAACTTTTAAGGCATTTCTCTTGTGCATGGTCTCGGAAACAACTGGAGCACCTGTGGCCACCAGTGCATCTGCAGTTGCTATCCCCAGGGGCTGGCAGAAGGAAACCACTTCAGAATTAGCGGTTTTCTGCTGTCTGTGCAGCGTTTGTCAGTCCTTCTCAAAGGTAACTGATTCCTTTTCACTGTTACAATGGCCAACCAGATGTGGTAGGGCGGGCATAACCAAGATTTAGAACAAACCCAAGACCGTGATTCTTTGGAATAAACTTGAAAGTCTGTCACATACACAAAGCACCTGCATAGCAGTATCACATTTCCCTTCTCCCTTCTACCTAAATGAGTCTGACTGCTTTAGGTGGGATCCCTGCTGAGTACTATCTTATTGCAGAACATTTTTCTTGCAGAGGCAGGTGAGGAAGTTTTATGCAGCATCAGCAGAACTGTAGGATACTCTATAATTACAATTAAGTGATTGTTGAGAGCTCACCCTGACAGTCAAAAACACTCATTTCAGAAGCAGATAAAAGGAAGTCACTTGGACATGAGCTCTAAGAAATCTGTGATACTGCTAGGGTAGCACTAGGAAGTTTATTTATCATTCTTAGGAGACAAACTTGGAGTTCTTCAGTGTGTTTAATTACAAAATACTAATTAAAAACATACTTCACTGAATGATGTTAATGGGAAAAGTCTCTTAACATAATTTGAGACAAATTTTCTGTTTCATTATCAAAAATCCAGCTCAATCAATGGCCTTGTAATTTCCCAGTCACTGTTGAACCTGGCTGAGGGAGATTGTTTTTCTGTTAAACAAGATCATTTTTGAGTAAAGGCTGTGTATGTGTTCTTATTTTAATGTGTTAACCATTTGTCAAGGGTAGGCCATGTAGGCAACCTCATAAGAAACACCAAATAATACCATGTTTGTCCTCCAGTAGAAGGGGAAAGTATTTGGAAGCTGTATTTCAGAGAAAAGGCTGAAAGGCACCCTCTGTGACCTGCTGCAGCAATAAGCTTTCATGCTTACAGATGAGTTCACTGAGTACTGGTAGACAGTAAAGAATTTCAGAAGCCAGTGTGAGTGCAAAGATGGCACACTTTTTTTTTTAAAAACTCCTTGCTACACTGATACTGTCACATTGTTCTAGATCAAAGCATGAGCACAAGGAAGTTGCAGCATCTGTCAGAGGAGATGCAAATTTGTTCAGTTTGGCTCCATTGTGATAAAACCTGGGACAGAGTCTTTGATCCGTTACTAACAGGCATGATTGTAGCTGTTGCTGTGTGCACTCTTACATAGGGTAAAGGTGGGTGTACAAACCTCTTGTGATTTCCTTCTCCATTCCATGGTGCTGGCAATCCTGGGTCCTCAAGATCTGGGAATAACAGGACTTAGTTTCAGCACTACAGAGCAGGCAGAGGGACAGTGAATGTTGGGTAGGCATAGAAAAACATGTAATTTGTTTAACATGGGGTTCTGGTTAGTTGTTTACCATTTATGTAGATTTATATTTCACATAATACAAAAGGAGAGGAAATTTCTTTTTTTGGTTTATTTCACCGAAGTTCTAATTAAATAAAATATTAATAGCATCATAGCAAAGAAGTTTGTCCAGAACACTATGTTCTGAAGCATATTGATCTTAAGTCCCAATGTATACCAGTTTGCATTTGCAATGCAAAAAAAGTAGTTATGAGTTTCTGGAACAGCTGTTGACATGTAACCTGGGCCACTCCTAGCATCACTGATACAGGTTTAAGAAAAACCCCAAACAAACAAACCAACCCCAAAATGCTAGATGATGCTGTATTCTTTGGGCCTTGGACCTGCAAATGTTGAACACAGGTGCTTTTTGATTGAGCCTCTCCCTGAATTGTAATCTCTTTGAAGTTTTGTGAAGAAACAATTATCCAAAAATGGAGATTCTTGTGGAAACAGGATTGTAGGTTGTATAATAGTGGTAATCTCAAATTGGCTTGGCTTTGTGGGTCCTGTTGTCAGATGTGGGGTTGCAATATTATCTCAGATCAGCAAAGAGATTTTGTTGAATGCTCTGCATAACCATCAGCGTCATTGACCCTCTAAAAGTTATTTTAACATTAACAAAATTAAATGAAAAGTACATGTAGCTACTTATAGAAACTTACACGTAGATGCATGTCAACCTTTGTGAAACATCATGTGATATTTGACTTGGTCTAGTTCCAGATTTGAGCTAAAGTGTTGAAGGATGTTACTTGCCCTTTATAAGATGAAGTTTTAATCTTAACTGGCACTTTCTAGCGTGGAATAGCCTTCTAAATCTGGTAACATGCTCTCTAACATGTGAATTTTATTCCTACTTAATACTTCTGCCTTTTTTTTTTTTGCTTTGTCACGGAGTTTTGTGATGTTCCAGCTGTTTCTCCTTTGACTTACAGAAGACACCAGTCAGTAGTACTCTGAAACCTGTTGAGCTCAGTCTTCTATTAGTTCACTGGATGTAGCTGTGCACCTGCTTAAATGTCAAAGCAGATTGAAGACATTTGGAATTAGTGAAAACATGGCCTTGTGCAGACATAAGAGAGAAAAGCAGACCAGCTTGCCACCTCAAAACAATTACAGGAATTCAAACTTGTATATTTTGAATTCAGGTATCTTTTGTCTGGTTTTATTTGGCTCATAACTATTGTTCTATAGATAAAATTTCAATACATCAGTTAGATACAGTTTCACTGCTGGAGAGCACACTTGAAGGTATGATGCTAGAACATTAGGTTGGCAGATATGCAGCTTGGTGTTTCAGTGGATCCCTAATATGTATGTTGGTCACACATCAGCACTGTTTACTGATACAGCAGTGAGAACAGTACATGACAGAGAACAGAACATGATAGAACAGGAGAAGGAAGTAGATCAAATGTTGGGTACAAAAATAGCTAAGAAGTCATACTGCTGTGGTTGGAAGATAAAGTGTGGGTTGTTTGGTGTTAAAGCATGTATAAAATTAAGGCCTTTCTCACCACCCAAAAGGGGTGATCAGTTTAAACAAGTTTCATTGCAGCAATATCAGGGGTCATGTAATTGCAGAATGACACTTAAGTAAACTGCATCTGCCATGGATTTCCTGTGTGAGTTAGAACAAAACTTATTCTTTCTGGGTTCTTATCAGTCACTCAGGCATGGGTATCTGCTCCCATGTGAAATATAGTACAGTGTCTGAAAAGTCTAGGCAGCATTGGTAAGTATAGCCTAGGACCTATAGAAGTTCTGTGGTCTCCTGAAGCAATGAATGAAGATAGGGGGCTCATGAAGCGATGTCAAATGGCAATATGTCATTGTGTGTGGACTAAGTGGTGAGAACAGAAGCCAGAAGAAAGGCTTCATAGGGATTTAGCAGATGTGCTGGAGGTAGAACAACCTAGATCCAACAAAAAACTTATTAAGGAGAAAAAGCAAAATGAACCCTGGCATAGCTTCATGTAAGCAAAGACTAATTTTGAATTTTATGATCAGAATGTTTGGATTTCCGCATTTCACACAGCCCCTGAGCTAAGGGCTGCTGTTTACAGGGGAGTTCTGTTCAGGTTATATATGTCCAGCCTGGGACAGGAAAGCTGAACTCAAAAGTCTGTTAATTCAACCTGATGTGGATCTGCAGTGAATTGGTAAGTTTCATGAAGCTGTCTAAGGTACTGGTCTGATTTTGACTGGATTTTTCTAAGTAGTTTGCTCAGACTATGAATAATGCCAAAGCACGTAGGTATTTGGCAGCTTCAGACAGACTGACCCTGCATCACAGTTAACAATGGCCTTGTTTACTTTGCTTTTGGGGAATATCTTTTAAAATGTCTTTTCTCTTTTTGCTTTATTGCTCCTTAGATAATTAAAAAACAATAAAGTACTTTTCCCCCCTTTCTTGTTTCCTTTTCTACAGCTACAGATGACATGACTACATCTACCGCTTTCTTTATTTACACCCTCAGCTGCTTTACTTAAAGAGGTGACTGTGGGGAGACTGTACTTCCTCCGTGCTGCTACAATGTCCCATCATCAAAATTGAGTATCAGAGAGGTCCTGGAGGTCTTCTGCCCACGCAGCTTTTTTTTTTTTTTTAATAAATCTCACCATGACATTACAAATATCGAGTGAAATGAGTAAGAGTCCCAACTGATTAGTCAGTCCTTCAAAAGCGGAAGCAGACGACTTCCACCCAGCGCCCTGCACGGGGGAGACCAAACAGGAAAAAGGAAATGGGGGACAAGGAGTCTGAAAGAACTGCGTTCGCGACGTACGTCCCACATAACCACACACTCTTGACAGACAGACAGACCCAAACCCTGTCTTACGCACTGTCTCCTCTCATGACTAAATCAGCATTTGCTTACTAAAACAGTTTGTTTATTTAATTGAAGAAATCAAATAAACAAATTTACAACATCAGTATTTATAAACCCCTTCCCTTTAAGTGAATGAAGTGGCAGCACATGCTCACACCATTTAACAGACCTTCATAACAATGTAATTTTTTTTTCAAGTACTAACTAAAATTTGCAAAAAATATTCATGAAGTCCCCCTAATACCATTTCAATGTGAGAGCAATGTTTTTGGAAAATGAAATATTTTTATAAAAATAGTTAATCAAAAAATCCCAAAGAAAATACAAAGGATGAAAGGGATTATATTCCCATCAAAAAATTAAGCAAATGTTTGCTAGTGTCCCATCCAGCCTTCCATCTACAGAGACCTATCTATGTCCATCTACACTTTTTTCTGGAAAAAGTGACACATTTGAGGGAATATTTATACAAAGCTGTAAAGAGAAAGATTTTAGACTGACAAATCCATTTTGAGTGTCCATACAAATCAGTAATTTCAAGAAAAAGAGAAATAAGGTACACTAAATGAACTGACGTGGCAGCATCATGTCCACTTTTGTGGGCATGAAAGTTAATGCCTCCCTCCTAAGTTTCTTCTGTCTCCCTCCTCACAGAAGTATTGAAGGGTTAAAATATACATATTCACCAAGTCAGTAAGGCCTTGGAATTCCTCTTCTTTCTCTCACTAATGTTTGCCATGTCCAAAAGCTCTGCGCTGCTAAGGGAAGGGTTTGAAGCATTTCCTACATACGGACTTGCCAAACACCAATAGCTAAGGAAAGAGAAAAGATAAGCACACTAAACTGGCAAGGGTTTTAGTCTTATGAATATGTCTACAGAAGCTATTAAGTTCCTGAACTTTTGCCTTAGATAAGACTACATAAAGGCTTAAAGAGAATGTCAGCCATTATCGAGGATTTGTGTGGGTTTTGTGGTTTGGTTTTTAATTAGGCACAGTGGGGACAAGACTGTCCTGGTTAATAGAACTGTGACTCTATTTGTAGTGAATTTATAAAACTTAGATGCATTTCTATGCATTCCCTTCCATATTCAATGCACCACAATCTGGTCATTCTTATGTACTTTTATAGTAAACCCATAGCTTATTTTCTCACTTCAGATAATAAGGGAAAGATAAAGTCTCCAAGAAATAAGATCTCTTGATAATATGGCTTGGTTCTGTTCCTGTAGTTGTTCAGCCCTTAGACCTTCAACTGACTTCACTGGGATCTGCAAAAATGTAGCTCTAGGAATGCTCCTTAACTGAGGTCATTAATCATTGGTATGATTTTCATGTTCTTGCAAATCCTGTTGACAATGAAACAGCACAACTGCCAGAAGTTTGAGACTGTTTCTAGCTGTTAATAGCAACCAGTGTATATCAGAGAATAAATGTCCAACAGGCAGGGTGTTCTGCGTTCTTTCTTTTTGAGCGTGATTTGATTAATGTTAGTACACTCAGCTTACATGAAAAAGGATTTACTGGTGGAGAAACAGATAACAGGCACAATCCTACAGTTTAATGTACCTCATGAGTAGCAATAAACCAACAACTGATTCTGCTGATTCTGAAGTCCATGTGAGGAGTTAGGAAGTTTATGAGGTTTATAGTACTCTCCACAGTGATTCCAGATGTCAGATCACAGAAGTAATGAGAAGATTCTAAAGGGCTCAAAAACACTGGCAAAATCAGTTCATGCATAGATTCAGAGATTTTTAAACCCCTTTAAAAGACCTTGATGACCTAGTTCGACATGCTGCAAAAGTAAAACTTTAGAATTGCATGTAAGTAAAACATTCTTTAGAATGCTATTTAGTTTGGATTTGGAGTCTATTACTAGTCTAATATGCCTTGACATGGTCTTGTCATTAAGAAGTGTCTCATTCCAGTTTGAACTGGTCTTGCTTTTGTTTTCAAATTTTATTATAGGTTATGCTGACATTATTTGTTGATCTGTTCCATGACAAATTAAATAAATTTAATTTCTTTGCTCCTTTACTGGCAAGGGGATTGCTGGGCCCCAAATCTGGCTCTTTTTGTAAGCCCTTTAAATTTGGAAATGATAGTTTTAACACATGGAAATCAAAATGATGTAGGAGATGGTATTTATGTCCCACTTTATAGGCAAGGATACTAATACCTTTCCGTGTGAATAATCAAAATACAAAAATCAGCTGCCTATCACATTTGGAATGTAGAAAATACATATTTGTGTGTAGAGAATATGTATTTTAAATATATATTTTTGGGGTATGGCCTGTTGGTCTAGGACCCACTCACTATGGGTGATGTGTGAACAGTTCCTGTATTAGGAAGAAAGCAGTTTTGTACATAAAGAGCAGGAATATATTTCCTATTTTAATTTTGCAGAATTCTTTTCAAATGTGACTGTATTTTAATTATCTCCAGCACATTCATATGCTGATAGCTATTTGGAGATGGTCCAATTAATTTTTCAGTATTTTGAGAATTTTATAGGGTAGTACATGGTTTTTGGAAAACATTTTAAACAAAGTAAAAATGTCTTATTGATAGTGTTTCAAAAAGGGCTCTTTTTCTCATTTGCCAAGGTTTAAAAGAAGAGTTCTTGATTTTCACCGGTCCTTCAAAGAAGAAACCCTTTGTCCTGATTTTTAAAAGCACATAGTGCAGG
>JAWWLV010000005.1:30807767-30837024 GCA_035041135.1 Platyrinchus mystaceus | reverse complement strand
TCACCTAAAAAATCCATTGCGCAGGCTTGAAAGGTAAAAACACCTTTCCCAGATCTTCATTTGCGAAGACTGGCCACATTCCAGTGAGTATCCACTCTCATGGGAGTTCTTGTCCTTTCTCTTGGAATCAACAAGGAAGAAAACTTCATAGGACCTCAGTCTGTATAATGTAGCTGTAAGCCCATTATTCTGGTCCTTTGAATTATGCTCCATGTGACAAGACAGATCATATCTTCTGGTTTTATGCTACTTTAACAAGCATGGTTCATGTCTCCTTGACTGAGAGACTATATTTATGTTCCTCTCTTTAATGTTTCTTCATAAATTAGACCCTTGTTGCCTTAATTACCTAGACATTGAGTTCCTGCTGATTCACTTATATCTTTCAGATAACTTGAGATGCCTCTGATTTCAAGATGCCAATGGTATGGAAATTTTAGATAGCAACAGTTCTCTGCCTGTTGAATACTAATAGGTTTTTGAAAAAGAAATGAGCCCTAAATAGGTCCAGACTGAAATGTTCAAGGCCTGTATTGAATCCTAGGACTGTGTATGGATCTGTAGGTTCAGATTCATCTGTATTGCTTTTGATCCTTGAGGCGAAGCTCAGTGCAGTGGGTTGTACTTAAGGCAAGGCCATGTCCCTGGAATTTGATTTCTGGACTCTGTACTTTAGTTGCAACATAAAGGAACATTGTATAAATATTATCTATTAGCTCAGAGCTTTGAAAGGTTGTTTTGATGAGAGTTAACACATACATATGGATAAACGAGCTCTTGTACCAAAGCACACAATGTTTTTCAAGAATATTGCTTAGCTATCACCTGCCCAAGGGGCTGCATTTCAAACTGTCTTCCCTCAGTTTTATTGGATTAACATTTATAAAGCTTTATAAAGCAATATAAAGCATTTCTATTTCTCTGTCATTATCCTGCTCCTGCTGTGCAGCTTCTCTGCAATTACATCGTACCCACCTCCCTTTTTAATGCCAGTGGATTCCATTTGCATATGAATTTCCATCACTTTTATATAATTGAAGAATTTTAAAAAGATCTCTAATGGTCCGTACTTCCTTTTGCCATTCCTCTTTTTTTCCCTATGGACTGCCAACAAAAGATCAATTCCTCGATTAATTTTAAATACATAATTAACAAAAAGTGGACAGTAATACAAAATAATATTGAAATGTATTGCAAAAATAAGATAAAAGATACAAATTTTTATATAATAAAACCAGATAATTTTGTAGCACAGACTGCAGTGCTTCTGTAAACACTTTTGTAAGCAACAGCTCATTGGTAATTGAGATCCATCAGACAATTGCTATGCATAAAACCCTGTTTACACGAAGGACAGTGAAGTATCAATTCATATTTGCTTCATTCTAAAAGGAGGCAAAACAAACAAACCACTCCCTTTGATTAAGAAAGAAAAAAAGAAGTGTTTATTTTTGCAATTATTAAACCCACAGATACAGTTGACCTGAAAATGCATTTTTAGGCTATAAAATAATAAAGGTTGTAGTCATTTGTTTTCATTAATTCACTTCACAGAAACCTGTGGAGATTTATAGAGGATCAGATGAACATTTTTTAAAACCAGAATCCTCTGTTTGTGTTCTCCTTTACCATTCCTCCAATTCTAATTTCAGTTCACTGTCCAGACTTGTTACCTCATTATGCCTGGCAAAAAAGAAAGTGTTATCCCCAATAAAAATGGGAGGACAAGCTTGGAGAATGACCATTAAAAATTGAATGCAATCAGCAAGCATTTTTTTAATATACCAAATTATCCTGTATTAAAATTTATTCCAAAATGCAATTTTGCTGTGAAAACCGACATATTCCTGGCAAATGGCATTGTCACTGCAGAGAAATCTGCATAAAGTGTGAGAATAACTAACTGAAAAATGGCATAAATATCAGAAAGTGTAAAGTATGATCCAAGTACAGTGTGTTTGAATAATTTCTGTCTCAGAAGATGTGATTTCTAATACTGACTCACAATCAACAGTGAAAAACATTTGAGACTGTAAAAGGTGTATTAGTAAGTCTGTCTAGTTTGGAATATGTTGTACTTTCCACTTGACATGAAAAGATACCATGTCACAAAAACCCCTTTTATGCCATGTAACAAGCCACACTTTTCATTTTATCCTACTATAAAGCTCAGCTCTGGAAAGAAATTCAATAAATACAGAGCTTTTCACTAGTGCAATTTTATCTCATTACAACAGGCAAAATGATTGCATCGAGATCAAAGTCCAGTCCGTTTGTTCTGGAAATTAAATTCAAATCAATTTGAAACTGTTCGTATTGTATAGTTGCTGATGGCATCTCAAGACAAGCGATAGCACTGTGCAAATTTAGAATAGGCTTGAAGCAAGATTGGTCCCTTCACAGCTTGGGTAAAAAAAAAGGGAGACAGAATGCAGAACTTAGAAATATATTAGTAATACAAGCAGTAGTGTCATTGTATCAGATAAATTGCCATGGGCTGGCATGTCCTAGTTTATGTAATGTTACTTGGCAGTGTCAGGAGCATTTCAGAAGTTCTCTGTTGTCAGCTCATTCTGCCTGCATTTGCCTATGCATCTTCTCCATTGAACATAATGTTTTAAATAACAAACTAGTTCAACCTTTCAAAGGAGCTTCCCCTGTTCTGCGATACGAAGGATGAGCTTTCTTGAGTTTGTGATATTTATACTTCTTTACGTTTTTTATGGTTTCCCCTTGAGGTTTGGGTATTTGCTTGAGTTAGTGGCATAAATATCTATTAACTAGATGAGAAGAAGTATTAATAACGCTATTTATGTGTAGTAGTGGTTTAAAGACCAAAGACTCTGTAGCCTGTAGTTAACACAGTGCAGTTATTCTATATTTTGAAGGGATAAAAAATTTATTGATTTTTAGTATGAGTCTTTTTGATACTGGAATTTGGTGAAGAATTGAAAAGTGAATACACTGCAACTCACCAAAGAGCTTCAGCCTTGGGATTATTGACCAGTGTGGGAGACTGGGCTGGGTGATCTCCCTGTATCCTGCCTTGCTATATTCCCTGTGCTGTGGAGGCATGGAGGTGTTTCTGCCAACAGAGATAAGAATAAGTTGGTTTTTATCCAAAAAGTCAAATTATATATTATTATTCCTTCATTATAATTATTCCTTCTATTTCAGTTTTATCCCCTCTGCTAAAATGCAGTACTTAGAAGCATAGCATACTTGAAATTATTCAAGAAACAACTTATTTATGGATTTCCCCTCCCCCTTTCTTTTCTGGTTTATGAGCCTGTAAGTTATAAACACTGTATTAGGAAAAAAATGCTTTCCCTACGGTTTTTACTGAGTACTTGCTTTTGTTTGTCTTTCCAAGACTGTTATGCATACTAGGGAAACTATTCATAGAAGTAAAAATAACCTCCATGCAAACCTAAAGGGAAACAGATATGGATTGAGAGACAAATCCAGCTCTACTCATTTTATATGCAAATAACTGAAGCCATGCAATATAGGAGAAAAAAACTACAAGGCACTGTCTCATTTAGTCCAGAGAAATTACAACACTGCAGCTAGAAACCGTAGCAACAATATAAAAAAAATAAGGTAGGGGAGCATTTGGTCTCATATTGTCTCATTTTTCTCACTAAAGATCAAAGCATCCAGGGCCTCCTTTGAAAGATGTAGTAATACCTTGAGTCTGATTTCCAGGCCCTAATATTATAGAACTTGAAAAGCTGAGGGAAAATGGAAAAGAAACTTTTCTGGGAGGTGGGTTTTTTTTTTTTCTCAAAATGAGCAGCTCCAGAATACTTAGAACTTTTAGTGATAATTTTAGTGCTGCTTGTCAGTTCATCAGAATGCTTTCTGTTACTAAATAAGTATTTCAAATTATTTCAAAATTACCAAATCAGACAATTAGTGTTTCCAGGCAACGTAGAGACTGCATATCATGCTGTATTGACTGAATGAAGGTGAATATGCATGAGGATCTCTTTTTCATTACTCAAAATAATTTTTCCTTAATGAACACGAGCTGCTTCTTGAATTACATAAGACCTTTAATACATGTCAACAACAGTGACAACGCCTCTTTTCGTGGTTTTTTTTTCCCCTTGTTTTTCAGTAAACTGGAAGACAGGAAGTCTGCTTCATTTTTCAGATCCATAATGTGCTTTAAAGCTCCACCAGCACTACAGATTGTAATTATAATCCAAAAAGGAAGACGTTATACTGATTTCAGTAGTTTACTTTATCTGTCTCTTCTTTGCAGGAGTTAAATTATATATGATAGATTTCCTTTTCTTACATGTAACAGATGTCTAAGATGCCTAGTTGTAGCAAGTAGTCTTCCCCAAAATTCAGGTAATTTTTTGGTAAAAAATGGCTAATTTTAGGCTCTAGTCTTCAGAATTTCTGGAAATTTTATATATTTAGTTCAGACTGGATTGTATTCTCTTGCATCTGATCTAACACCCACATAGGTGAGCAAGGGCCCTTCCACTGGCTTACGTAGCTTCATTCATATGATTTCACAAAGCTGGAGCATTTCTAAAGATGCGTGGTATAAAGGGAAGATAAAAATCATGTCATGAGCCAGCTTTGATGTAAATATATAGGGAAGTTGTCAGACTGAGCGTTTTCTAGCTGCTGCTTGCTGGAGTAGTTTGAACATACCTGTATCACTTGTGTTGGGATAAACTGCAGTGGTTGTTGAAGCTGTTACTGACTCTTTCCATGACTGAATTTCATTTCAAAAACTGCATCCTCTAAAAGAGCTGAAGTGGGTCAAGAATGACTCATAGACATCTCATCAAGAGAGAGATCTTTATACTCAGAAAACAAGGCTAGTTTAAGAAGAGTCCTGTAGCCCCAGTGGCTGGTGAGAGCTCAAGGAGGCAGAGGATGAGCAAAGTGTCCGTGTGCCATGGGGTCAGATCTCTGGGGTCTGACATCAGTCCAAAGGCCTTGGGGAAGCCTTGCACTGAAGTCTGCCCATTGAAAATCCACTTTGGCCCCTCACAGATTATGTAGGTTCTTAGAGTGATGGTCATTCTACTTGGCAGCAGACACTGCCTGAGGGTTTCTGTACTCCGAACTTGTTTGGGTCAAGATCAAAACAAAAGTCTAAAAGGTTCTTGTGCAGACCTTGTGTGTTTGGTCAGGTATGTTTCTGCATTATTGTGTCAGCAGAGAATTTTCTGACAAAACAGAAAATACTGAGTTTTCATCTCCAACATGTACAGAAGAATGCTGAATTTAACAAACCTCTGCTAAGACATGTAGGAGTCTCACAAATCCTGTCTACAACTGGACTATACCTAGCTGCTTATAATTTGGGATCCTATGCTTCAGAACAATCCTGATATCAGTCTTGTGTTGAGGAATACTTATCTTTATTTATATGCCCATTATTTTATATATTATATAAATATGAAATATAATAATTAAAGAAAACAAAGACTATGTGACTTTAATTTTAAATCTGGGACAGTCCTGTTGTTATGTGGATGTGATGGATCTGGTGGGATCTCCAAGTCTAGATGCTATTGGAGTGTTAGGATTGGCACTTTGTGAAGAAATTGAGGTTGTTTTTTGTGGTTTTTTTAAGAAATGTGGTATTCACTTTGCATTTATTTCTATCATTTCTATTTGGTAGGATTTTTGGTAGAGCTGCCTTTTTGTGCTGAAAGAGTGATTCCTTTTAGCAAAGTTCAGTCTAAATCCTCTAAACCATACTTCAGTGCCTGGCCTTTTCCTATGTCAAATTATCAGAACTCAGGTGCTAAGCTGTGACATTTTTGGTGTTGTAGAAGTATGAAGCATCAGGTTTAGACCTAGAAAATAAAGAGAAATAAAGACTACTGGCTCCCATCTTTCACATCTGGGTGTTTTCAGATAGTTTCTGAAATAGATCTTTAATAATGCTTAAATGTTATGTTAGGTTACAGAAGTTGTCAGAAATTTGATTGATAAACTCCAAACTACTTCAGTATGCTGTAGATTCTTTTGTTTAATTGTGTATGACACAGAGAGTGCTCTGAGGGTTTTAAAAATTAATTGTGAATGTGCATCCAATTACCACTGGATTTATATGAATTTATAGTGCTCATTTATTTAAATTTTGTAAGGCATCTGAAAAAGATTAATTAGTAAAAGTGTTGAAAGGCTTGATCAACAGCAAAAGTTTAATTAACTTTGTCAATTAAAAGTAACAAAGTTTTAATTAAGGGGTTATGAAATTATTAGTACTCTTATTTTACACTTGAGTCTGTGATAACCCCTACAAGTGCCATTACTGTACATTTCTCGTAAACATTCTGAATTAATTGAAAATGTGTTAAAACCTTCATGGTGTTTATTATAGAATTATCAAAATTATTGCCAAATGCTAAAATGTAAAGAGTTATTGCCTCTTTAGACAATAAATAATTGTGGTGCTGATCACAGAGCATCAGCCAGACATCATGTGGACATGATGATTGACACAATTGGTTTTATATAGTTATCAGAATAATGGCATACATTATTTTTATTGTGTTTACCTATTACATGTATGTTTTTAACTTCTCCCTAAGCTGTGTTTTCAAACACAGGAACTGGGGCTCCTTCTGGCACTTTCCATCTCTGTTTGTGACGGGGCAAAGCCAGAACTGTGCAAGTTTACAGGAGCACAGAGAGAGCTGTGAGGTTTCATGACCACACACGTGTTTTCAAGGTACTTTTTTTATCCTCGGGTCCCAAACGATTGGTAGCACAGAAACTTTGGAGCTTCTACTTGCCCTACTACAAAAGGTGGCACTATCCTACTTCTTCCTCTATGTAGGAAATTTCTGTTCTGAAAATGAGAATTAGATTTGCAAGGAAGGAAAATTACTTGCTACATTTTTGAGTAAATCTCATCATTTCAGCAATCCTGACTGCTGCCAGCAGAAATCCCCAGGTGCAGAAAGGCACCAGGGCTGCACTGCAGGCAGAAGATTTTTCCACTGAAATGTCACTGCAAGATGAATGGCAGCTGTGGGACTGACAGAGAAACCCACATCCTCCCTGTAGCTTAACCTCAGTGATCATGTTCATTTCTCTGTCAGCCATCAGTTCTGGGGAAGAAAGAAGAGAAAGAAATGCAGACATCAAGGGGAAAAACCAGGTGATAGAAGCTGGGTGTCAAAGAGCAGAAATTTTTCACCCCACCTACATAAGCTGTGGCAGGATTTTAACCTCAGTTCACAACTGGAGGCAGCATGTTGGAGCTTTCAGGCTACTCAATATCTTTTATTGTCTAAATTAATTGGTTTCATAATGTAGTTTGATAAAATAGAGAGGCTCCCTTGCACAGAGGATGTGATGGTGTGTAGAAGGCATGAGCAGAGTTCCAAACAGGGAGGGATTCCTGGAGATTTAGGGCAGCTCAAAAGCAAAAGAATCAGAAGGATTAAATTAATAACAAATGAGAGAGGTGTATTTTTAAAAAATCTTATTGCTTTCTCTTGTATTTAGAATTATTTTCCATAGTGCGGATTATTTCTGTCCCATATGGTTTAAAATACTTTTTCTTCAATATCATGGCACAGCTCCTTCCTCCACCTAAATGTATGCAATAAACCTTCTAATAGCAGTGAATGAGATCAGTGCATCTTGAGGCATCTGAAGGTTGCACTAGAATCAGATTGTACCTTGCTAATTTGAAAGATAACCTCATGACCAAATCCTGTTTTACCCATTAACTTGCCTAAAACTGTTTCCTATGCCTACTTTTCTGCTTATCTGTATTTCACTGAAAAATGATAAAAATTAATGAAATTACTTCTTAATGAGTGCATGGTGACAGTACCACTGATATATTTAGAAAATCAAAGAAAATTAATTAATTGAAAAAGTACAAAGGAAGATTTACTCTTGTTTTTTTTTTCCAAAATGCCTACACAGTTATTGAACGAGACTTTTCAATAAAAAATTTAATTAAATAAACATAAAGAAAATTGAACTCATTCATAGTGAAGACAGCTGTATTATGAAACATTAATTTGCTCTGAATGCCAGGGAACATTTGTTATAAAGCAGCTGCCTATTTATTAAATATTATCATAGTGTGTTATCTGCCATATTTCTACTTCTCCTGTTTTGAATTGGTATTAAACGTGTTTAAAAGAGGATTTAAATTTTTTGTACAAACTACAAATAAGATGGCAAGTGAATGAATAAATGTATTCAAGTCCTCTGAATTTTTTTTTTTTGGAGGCCATACTTCTAGGAAGAAATGAACAGCAAACCTGAAAACCAAAACGTTCTGCTTAAAAATGTCAAATGTCTTTGACAAATGAAGCAAGCACTGGAAAAACTAACAATGGCGAACTTCTTTATTAAGCAGGTAGCTCAAATTTCTAGCATATTCCATGCTGTTTCTTGAATATTTCTCTACCATTATTAGAAAGTATCATGTGCATTTTGCACTTAAAAACAGTCTGGCAAAGGCAATTCTTGGATGTGGTTTGTGCAATCGCTTTAATAATTAATAATTATCTGTACTGAATTGCAGTGGAAGACATTTATAAATTCATAATCCCTCAGGTATTTTCTCACAAAAATGGGAGCCATCTCTTCTCATTTCTGTCTTGATGCTTCTTCACCAGTTCCTTGTACACTTCTGACCTTAGAAACCTGGGGAAAGAGTCCTTTGCCATGAGACTGTAGATTAACCTCTGAGCATCATCAAAGCAGCTGAGTGTGGGCTCAGAGATATTCTGAGAGATGTCATTTTTGGTATGGAAGTCAATATTAATCTGTAGGAAGAAAGGAGGCATAAAACAAGTGTCAGTTTGATTGGAAAGCTGAGATCTGTTTGTGTACAGGACACAGCCTGCATTTGAATTTCCTCCCAAATAACCTGACTGATGCAAATAAATAGGAAGCTTATCCCTTCATTTTCTAGCATACTGAATTCTTCATTTTATTTGGCTCTTAAACAGATGGCATGACTGAAAAAAGAAGAGAAAAACTAACTTCTGATTATCTCGTCTTTTTTGCCAAACCAAATCCTATGAAGTACTGATTACCAAAGACTAAATTAGAAGTGAGGATACTCAGCATCCTTTTAGATTTTGGCCCTATGCATTTTGTAAGAATTTTGTGTTTTTAACAATAATAAAATGGGTTTCAATTGTGTGTAAGACATGGGGGCATTCAAAGCACACCTGCTAGCAAAGGCAAAAACATCAGTGTAAAAGTCTAAGGTGGAGAATGTGAATAAAAATAGGAAATTTGTTCTTTCACAGTAAGCATTTTTGAAATAATGATAAAATTGAATGCTTTGGTGGAACTCTGCAAGTCTACATTCTCATCATGTCTAAAATACCTGTACAAAAGAACAAATGCCATCATTAACATTCCAATATACTGGTACCTAAAATATGGAAGAAATGGTGCTTATTGCATTATAAAAAATGGTTAGAGAAAACAAATTATATTGAATGTAAATTTCCTTAAATCTTTAGGTAGGAATTTCAGAAGGCAGGATAAACCTACGCTCTGTGTGAAGAAAATATAAACCATAATGCCTTTGCTTCACAGTTCCACACAGTGGTTTTTACCTGGTAAATAATGGGAATGAAAATGGAAGTTACAGTCATGTTGAACTGTATTTTCTGTCATTCCTTGAAGTTTGGTTCTGAACTTTTCACTTGCCTCCTGTCCTCAGTACCCAAAGTACATGCAAAAAACCCCTATTTACCTCCTTTGGAGCATCAGCTCGTATAAAGTCAGAATAAATCTTTTGGGCTTTTGAGGCGATCTTGGTGGAGGACTTGGTTTTCTTGAAGTCTTCACAGGCCAGCCAGAACTCCACATTCTCCTCACTGAACTCTGACTTCAAAAATGTCCTAAAAGCTGCCAGGCCATCTGGGGGAAAATGAATGAGATGGTGGGTAGAGGAAAATTGAAAGGCCAATGCAGTTTATACATATATATACACACACACATGTATGTGTGTGTGGGTGTACATATATATGTAGCATATATATAGTGTAACCTATGTGACTGATGAAGTAACAGTGATCATAAGGGGACCAAGAGAATTCTTCCAGTGAGTTAGCAATGAAGGAATGCTCCCAACACCTGCCTGCTGTGGTTTGATCTCTCTAGCACTGATACACTCAGTGAAAAGGGGATCCTGGAGATTCTGGTCTTCAAGAGAATTTGTAGTGACCAGGAAACTAGAGATTTGAGGCTGACCCCCGTCTAAAAAGCAGAAATTGAAGTCATGTTGTGGTAGTGTGCTGCACCCACAGCTGAGGTTATCTTGCCTAAACAGTGCTTCCACCTCCTTTCAGGTAATGGTTAGGTCTTGGATGGAGAGACAGACACCTCATCACTTCTTTGTTCCACTTTTTTTCATTTTGAAGGTGAAAATAATGAAGCAAATTAAGGTTTGTTTGTTTTGGAGAAAATGTTTTGAAATTAATCCAAATCACAAGCTCTGAGAAAAGAAAACTGACCCAAATGTAACTGTGTTAGTCAGGTTAATACTATCCAGAAACAGTGTGGAGGCACTCCAGAGTCCAGGCCACAAAGTTACTGCACGAAAATGAGGCAAGAGCAAGGAAATTTTCAAGTTGCATGTGGTTTAGGGTGTCAGGACAGTAGGAATGGCATCTCTCGGAGAAGTGACTTTACATGTATTAGGAGTAATCTTTTTTTTTTTGCCTAAATTCACTGCACAACATGTATATTTCTTTAGAACAGGAATATGTAAGAAAAGGTTTGTGAGGTTTTTATTTCAAGAAATGTGAAAAACAAAACCATTGTAATTGGCAGTTACCTTAGTAAAAACTCTTTCAGAGAACTTCTGCCTTATTAAGCGTCCCTTGAGGGCTGGACAGAAGGTATATTGTGTTTGCAGCTTGGACAAACATGTCCCACTGCCTTTCAGGACAGCAGCTCGCCCACCTCCAGCAGCAGCTGGTTGGTTCAGTACATGTGGAGAGCTGAACTGGAGAGCAGTGTGAAAACCTGGCAGAAGTCCTTGGCAACTGGGTTGACACATGTGGGGTTTTTTTGTTGTGGTTTTTGTGTTTGTGTTTTTTTTTTTTTTAAGGGTTTTTCAATCAGTTCTTACCTTTATTAGCTAGTAGTGTATCCACAGACTCAGACCAGGCCATCGTTTCCCCAGCATTTGACCTGTGGAAACAACACCTATCCTTGAAAATAACATTGTGGTCTTTCCCCTGTGCAGTCTGTGGTAGCTAAGGGTCTAGGATTTGGCTTTCTTCTTGAAGGAGCAGGTGAGTCATTCATCCCACCCTATGTGCAGAGTAACAGAAACTCCACAGAGAGTGTGACATGATTTTTTTTTTTTTTGAGTGTAGAGAACCACCCAGACTCATCAAGTACAGTGTTATTTGACACTGGCAACTTGATTATTCAAGCTGGAAATACTAGTAATGCTTGCAACTATAATAAAACAGAAGAGATATTAATGATCTAGAGTGCGTATTGCATTTCTTCTTGAGTTCAAATGGGTTAACTATTAATTTATATGACACTTTTTGCTTGGAATTACTAGAATTATCTAAAATGTTATGCTAACACTAGCATGATACATGAGCATTATATCAGTTTCTCAGTGGTGTAAATAATTGAGTAAATTCAAAGTTTTAGTTCTTCCTCTGTAACCTGCTGTAAGCTTCTGTTAGACATCAGAGCAAACACTTTGTTCTGTGTAAAATATTACCAGTTGTCTGAGTAAAAAACAAAACAAAACAAAAACAAAAACCCACACACAAAAATCTCAAGCACTCTAGAATTCTGTAAAAAATATTTGGTGTTCCTAAATGGGGACTTAGATTGCTCGGCTATCAAAACTCTGCTCTGAAGTATAGAGGTTCCATAGCCATTTCTCAGCATCACCAGTAAAGGTATTTTCTAATTGTGAATTTATGAAGAGATTACATAACAGTGCCCCTATACTAACATAGTTATAATTACAGGAGGTTGTGGCAGTGACATCTTTAACAAGCAAGCTTTTTTGTAGCTGTCAATTTACTTGTATCCAGAGTGAAAAAAAAATACTTAAACAAGAAAAACATGCATGTTTATGAATATATATAAACATATACATGATGGAAACAGGATGTAAATATAGTGTGTGAAAAGACAAATGAAAAATAAACACAGCACGGTGTTCTACTTTGTGAGACTTTGAGTACCAATGGAATTAAGCAGCACAGAATTTGTTTTAGCAACTGTAAGAAACTTTTATCAAATATGTAACAAATTTTCAAGTTATTCAGTAAATGTTTACTAGCTTTCTTGTCAAACAAAAAAGGCAAATGAAAGACCAGGCTAAAACAGACAGTTTTGCTTCTTATCCTTATGAGCAATATAACTTGTTTTAATGTTTACCCACCACTCAGAGAATGATCTCACTGACCTTGTGAGATTTACTTGAATAGGAATGGCAAGCAGAATTGACATCAAGGAATCAAAATAGTCATATCCACTTCAAAGGGGGAAGGAAAATAAAAGCTGTACAGATTATTCAAAACTTGGTCATCCCATCCCATAAATCTCCTACAATTAAAATAGCCATAAACAGCAACTCACTTCACTGGCATTTTTTGTTCCACTGTTTGTTTGTCTGACTGTCACAGGTTGGGTAGAGTTTCTTTTGCTGACTGATCTTCAAGCTGAAGGTAATGTGACAGCAGGAACAATACAGTTAGCAAGTGAATAACCAAACAGGACAATGCAAATTGACAAACAGTTTTTAACACTTCCTTTAAACATGGCTTATTTTTTAACAGCGGCTATTCACCACCTACAGTGGCCATAATGTGGTGACTTGAGGGATGATACCTTGCTGACCAGTGTGGGTGCTGGAGCAGGTCTAGAGAGGGCACCAGAACTGGGGAAGGGTCTGGGATCACAGGTCTCATAAGGAGTGACTGAGGAGGTGTTTAGCCTGGGGAAAAGGGGTCTCAGAGGGAACCTTATTGCCCTCTACAACTACCTGAAAGGGGGTTGTAGTCAGATGGAGTATATAGAATTTGTCTCTTGCTCTTGATAATTATTCTTTCATCCCCAGCTCTTTTCTTCCTCTCTTTGTTCCTTGCTGTGCCTCGCTCTCCTGACCAAGTCAAGCAGCCTTACCGATTTTCTTGCCTCCCTCCAAATCTTGTCCCGATGCCAAACCCCACCCTACTCAGCTTCCTGGTTCTCAGTATCTTCAGTTGATATAAACAAACTCCCAGTGGTTCAGAAACTGGGGTCCTAGCTGTCCCAACTTGTAGAAAAAGGGATTTTTGTCTTCTCAGTTAAAATATTTTACACCAACTAGGGCAGTTTTAAGAGTTTAGGTGCCATTTGATTTCCCTATGTGGTGCAGTCACATACAAAGCTGTCTCCTGCCTGAGGACAGTCTCTCTTATTTTAGCTGTGTCTGTACTCTAAGGTAAGAAAAACCCAAGCACCACATGCCATGTTTTGACCTTAGCAATGTTAAGAGGTTGTTCCTTATCCTCACCTTTGGTAGATCTGTAAAAGAAGTTTCAGGCCTAATTATCTGCTGAACTTCCTATGGGAAAAAAATAATGAATCTGGTGGATTGTGCTCCAGAAAACTGAAATCAGATGAAAACAAACATAGAGAGGTGTTTAACTGGGATGAGCAGGAGAACTGAACTGTGTTGCAGGAGAAGAATAAAAGACCAGCTTGTCTGTAAGATGAAAGCAGAGAAGAGCTATGATTGCCCTCTGAATACAGAGGGTAGCCCAGTAAGAAAAAAAAAATTATTTTAGCTTAATGATCATACTGACAAAAGAAAAAATGTATATAAACAGCCAGTTAATAAATTTAGACTGAAAATCAGAACAAGGCTTCCCAAAGTATTTTTGTCTCCCAGTAGATTTTTTTTTTGTCCTCTCTACTCCGCTGTACTTTGAAGATAGTTCTTTGTATATTTATGAGATTATTTTAAACTGTTGTCTTTGTTACCATTAGAAATGATGACCCAAGGTACCCCTTTCAGTCCTACATATTATTTAAAAAGATTCCTGGCAGCAAAATACAAATCCTTTCTGCGATTCCTTAGTTTTGCATTTGCATTTCTACAACTGACAGTTGTAGAAGAAAAAGAGAAATATTAGTTATCATCCTGATTTCCTGCAGTGCTTCTTATTTTCCTTAATTGGTTATTTTCTCTTATTTCCAGAGTATGTCCTGTGGACTGTAACACTGTGCCAAATACCAAAAGCCTTCCATGCACTGTCCTAGTGAGATTAACTTCGGCATCTTACAGGTGGAGAGCAAACTTTCAGCATCTGCATTTACATCAAATCCTTTGTGACTGATGTAGTTCCAGGTATGAGCTTTGGTAAAAGAGGATAAACATAATACGAAATCCAACCAATATTTGTTTGCAGAGCTTCTGGCGTGGCAGACTGTAAATAGCTACAATCTGAGATTGTCTCTTTGCCAAATATTGTAGAAATAGTAGCTTTTTCCCCTAACGTTATGTTTTGCGGTTGCTGATTGATCTTTTTCATGTAGCAAAAAGGAGGTCCTTCTGCAAATATGTACAGGCTTTTACATGCATTAATGTGTCTTGTTGTTTACTGGAAGGGACCTTGCTTTTAAGTGCCCTAGGTTCTCACTGAGAAGTGGTTCAAAACTGGTGTTGAATTTTCAGCCAAGTAACAAAATTCTAGATAAGGCCTGATGCAAGTTTCCTCCAGATTTTTTGGTGTAATGCCAGTAAATTCAGTGTAGTTATGAGGACAGAGGTGACACTGAATTAAGCAACACATCATTCTTGGCTGATTCCATTTATTTCTCAATGTTTACCCTGTGTCTCATCCCAGTGATTATACTATTTATGCACCTTAACACTGGGATCGTAAACTGACTTATTTTACATTTTTGGAGAGTAAATATTATTCTTGTTATGTAATAGTCCCATTAACTCCTGTGAGACTATGAGAGGGAGGGTTGCACAATTTGTGCCCATTTTTTTTGTCATCTGATGATACATTTTTTTAAAAAATGAAAACTCCAAGCAGTGCAACAGATGCATTTTTAAAAATTCTATCTAATTGCCTGCTGTCTAAATGACAGACTTAACAATCTCTTGAAGATTTTTAGTGCTGACAGATATTTTTAAGTCAGCCTTAGAGCCATGCAATGATGCTAAAACTCAGGAGTATTCTAAATAGCCCACAGAATATGAATGCAGTCCAATTGCTTTTGCATTTTTTGGGGTACTGATCACAGTTCACCAAACCAGAGAAACTATGAGGGGCCCTCATCATTGTACAACATGCTGTCCAGTGACTGCTTAGTCCGTGTAAGCAGATAGGAGTTCAGGTAATAGGGTTATTGTGATATTTGTACAGGGACAGTAATAACAAGTCCACTAACCAAAGTTAGGCATAGTCACCTCTTCCCATAAAAAATGGCTGGTAATATTGCTGTTTACTTCCCTTGCTTGGAACTTGATAGTTTCTGGAAAGAAACTAATATTTTACTGCAATGTCATAAGGAGAAAAAGTGATCTTAGTATTAAAGCAAATGCATCAGCTGCTTGTGCAATTGTATTGTCTATTCATAGTAAAGGATATCAAGCAAACAAAAAGAAAGAGGAGTATATCGTAGAGGTGGGCTGGAAATTGCACACAGACTTATTTCTAAACTTTTTGTAAATCTGGACCCATCTGACACAGCTGATGTCTGCAGCTTCAATTCACTGATAGCTCAGACTGGACTTGCAGAGTTGCTCAGGCCCTTACCTGCTTGGCTAATTGAAGGGTATGTTTAAATTTATCTGTGAGTACTCTGCCTTAACATTTTGTAACTCGGAGGATAGTGCTATGGAGTCTCCCGCCTTTGACAGGCCACAGGAGAGCTAGAACTGTAGGAAAAAGAATGTAGATCTATTGACCGAACATTTCCTCCTTTGCCAATATTACTTGCTGAGGAACACTGATTTATATAATTTATAAATGTACCTAGTAGGGTGCCTTGTACTCACCTGAGTGCAGTGTGAGAAAAGCTCACACTCTCCAGTGGCTGTTCTGGTGTGCTGGTGCTTGCCTGGATCAGGTTCAATACATTAATGCCCTTCAGCACATGGCCTCTGTTAATTCCATTCCATACACAGGTTTGCCTGGGTAGTGTTGTCTTGTATAACTTAAGCCTCAGCAGAAAAAAAATTGTTAATGTTCTGCTGGTCCAAGCAATTCAAGCGCACAGTGACTTGACTGTATTTCTTATGTTGGGAGAAGCCAAGATGATCTGAGCACTGCTGGCATCCTGATAACATGGAAACACCTGTCCTACTGGATGCAAATTTATTTTAATCGTAGCACTATGTAAATGCCCACTTTCCCAATGCACTGCACAGCATGGGCAACTCACAAAATAACATTTTTCCATATGAATAACTCTGTGTGTCTGCAGTATGCCACAGAGTTTTTTTGCATAAGAAAATAAGCTGTTATTTTCTACCCGAGCAAAGTATGCCCTTCAGGTGAAATGTTTTGATTTCAAGAACAATCTGTCAAAATATTTTACAGCGCTCTTGGCTCCTCGTATATAGGATTGCCAAGTACTATACAAATACAAAGCTATATTGGAAAAAGACTGGAAACAATTCTCAAGAAAGTGTGCAACCCCGAAGATTCCTATGTAGTACTAACTAGCACAGCTTGTGTCCTGGATGAATATGCTGTTGTTTACACAGCATCAGACTTCACAAAGCTTCACACAAGAAGCCCACCTAGCAGAAACATAAGGGTTGTATTATGACCTTGTGCTTGGAGACAGGTATAAATTGCACCAGTGTAGGAATATACGAAAGGCAGGCATTACACCTCAGAAAGCTCTGGAACCATCGTTCCCCACAGCAGTTACCTCTTTAAGTAGTGCCTAGAGGGTGCTCTGTCCCAAGTCAAGCTTTACTAAGAATGAAGGAAAGGGAAAACCACACTTAACCAATATTCTTGGATACCTCTTTTTATAAGTGACTCCTGGAGTCTGACTTCTCCAGTGTGCCCATACCCAAGTACTCTGGGCAGAGTATGTGTGTGATGTAGGGGAGTTTCTACCAAGTCTGCCACAGGTGGACAGTCTACATGAGGAGTTAATCCTTAAAAGCCTTTTCTTTCTTAAGGAAAAACTGAAATAGCATTAACTGCAGAAATTTAAAATTAGTCCAGAAAGTTGTGAAGAAACAAGAGTCTCTTAATTATGAGCAAATTTTATGGGGAAGAAATGCCAGTTCCAAGTTGTCCTTAGGTTAAGCTTCAGCTCAATCATCTGTCCTGTTTGGAAACTTGAAAATTACTGTCATAGAACTGTGTTCTTGCTGGTTAATTTTAGTTACCTTTCATGGAGAAGACAATCAGAGAGGATAGATTGTAAATCTCGTGTCTAGATACTTTCCTGTAAGGGATAAGGGAAAAACAGGAGGAGGTTACTCAAACAGATGCCGTTTAGGAAAGGAGAGAGAAAAGCTTCAGTATAAAACCAGACGGAGATTTTATGAGACCAGCCCTAAATTATCAGAGTGCAACAAATGAAAGATAACAAGACATAAGCAAGAAAAGAAGTAAAAATGAAAACCAGCTTGGGTGGTGGATAGAGGAAATACATTTTTATCTTCATCACAAAGCCACACAGGAGCTTAAAGGGCATTTGATTGAGGCATTTGACTAAAATGCAAAGAACAGAGTGGGATCTAGGACAAGCAGCTGAGCAAGGCGTAAGTTCATGAGCATATGAATCACTGATGGGAGGAAGATGATTTTATGCTATTTTTTTCTCAGTTGAGGTCTTTGGCAGTATGCCTGGAAAGGAGAGGGAACTGCATTCAAAGCAGTAGCTAATTAAGGCAGGCTGAGCAACTGGGAACAAAAAGAAAAGAAAAATTATCTGCCATTTGTGAGTCACTTATAAGTTGTAGCAGTAAAGGCATGGAAGAGCCATATTACCAATTGCCTACTCTACTGGAAGATGGCAATTGATCTTCTTTGAGATTAATTTATCTCATTTATCTCAATTTATGAAATCTTAGATTTCATTCCTCTTGTTTTTTGTCAGTTCAAAAAATAATCAAGTTATTTTTTGTGCAATAATAAATCCACAAGCTGAAGAAGATATGTGTATTTCTATATCCCTCAAGTTAAACAAAAACAGCAGATCATAATTAAGCTAATATAAAGCATCTGATTAGACTGAAGTATTGAAACAGGAGACAAATCTTTGTGCTAATACAAGTCAGCAGATTGTTTCCCTCATACTTTGCATCTTTATATATGTAAGGAGTAAAGTGCAGTGCTTATGTGGGTAAATCATAGTGTTGGTAAGAGGAACATTTTGGGAGCTCTTACTGAAAGCTGAATGGCACATATAAATATAAAGAGCTGCTCCATAAAATGATCCTCAATAGAAATGCCCGCCCAATAGGGTTTGTGTATGTATTATTTACACTAGGTCAGCTAAACAAGAGGATTTACATAACTATGGCATTGATTCTGCCAAAACTAGAGAAGCCTATGTTCTCTGGTACTGCTCTAAGGTTCATGATGTAAATGTGTCTGTGCAGGGCCAGCCCTGAGTTTGATCAATCCTGGAAGAGCATCACAGGCTAAAGAAATTTAAGCCTAGTTCATCCTAGTACTGCAGTAGAGCACTAAGCTGTAGAACGCTCATTTTCTCTCACTAAAAGGAGCCTCTTCTAGAAAAAAAAGCTTTGCCAAATAATTATGTCATTTTGGTTTATCTTTGTGTCCTTTGCCTTCCTTTCTCTGAGTTTATCTTGACTTTCTTTTTGCAGCAGTTCCCATGGTATTAGTCTGCTGTAAGTTCAGCTGCGGTTCATAATTATCTTTGAAAAACACACATGCATAAATAGCTACCAGGAATATATTATTTGTTTGTTTTCATTATAAAACTCATAATAGGGACTAGCACTGATGGTTTTGAGGAAGGCCTCCCCGGAGATAAGCAAAATTTTCCATGTGTCTCTGAAATGAAATAACGGGCGCCTGCTGACTTGTATTTATCATTGCAGACCGTGCTGATGAACAGCTGGACTTTTGCTAACAAAAAAAAAAAAAAAAAAAAAAAAGAGGCTTACTCAAGGTACAATATTTGTCATTTGTCTAGATTTTGGAAGTGTTAAACATACAGGTTTGGGGTTTGTTGGTTTTTTTTTTTTCATTTATTTAGTCCATAGCAATCCATCCAAGGTACAGATTCTCAGCTGATAATGAAGGAACATAATCACAGCAGGGCAGAATCTACCTGCAAATGGGTCTTATGTCTGTGTTGCAAACAGACCCACTGTTAACACTCAGGTGGGGCTGTTTTCTCAAACTGTTTCCTTTCTCTGACCACGTTACTAATACATGGCACAGGAACATGCATATTTTAAATATCTGAGAACTGGCTTTCATTGCTGGTGTTATATCAGAGATTCCCTACTCAAAGAATCATCAAGGCTGGAAGAGACCTTCAAGATCTTCTAGTTCAACCATTAACCTACCACGACCACAATCACCCCTAAACTGTACCCCCAATTGTCACATCCAGACAACTGTTGAACAGTTCCAGAGACGGTGACTCCACCACTTTCCAAGGCAACTTATTCTAATGCCTAATCGTTCTTTCAGTGAAAAAAAAATTCTAGTATCTAATCTGAACCTCCTGTAAGCAGAACCAGGATCATTTCTGTCAGAATTGATTCCTTTTCAAGCATCAGACAAAGAGCAGAGGTAAATAATCTATTCAGAAAAAGATACTGATTTCAGCAATGATATTGGGTTAGAAAGTTGCCTTTCACTGCATTCATTCATGTGACCCCTTTGACAATGATCACAGAAGTGTAGACAGTTTGTGAAAAATGGAGGCTGTAAAGCTCCAAAGCTGCATCTGACACTGCTAAAGAGACTGAAATACAATGTCAGTGCTCCTAGGAACAGTGGAATTATTCCTGAATCACCGTGCCCAGGTTCTGACTGCTTATGCTGTCAGGAAGAGCATGTGCCTGAAGCTTTGAGATCAGGGAAGGATAATGGAATGAAGCAGCAAGGATCATAGCCCTCACAGTTACAAACATGGTTCCTCTCTATTCCCTGGGTAATGGTAAGGGCTTGGAGATGGTCCCCAGGTTCTTGTGGCTCAGCAGCATTTCCTGGTGAGTTTGAATCTTTATGCACATTAACACTTTTTATAAAAATGGTAATGATTACAGCTAGTATTGTACTTTAAGTGAAATCTTCACACCTTGCTCATTAATGCACTAATGATAAACTGAATCCTGACAGCTCTTTAAGTAGATCAGATTTATTGAAAGTTAGTAAAACAGGCACAGAAACCCTCAGATCAAGCAGTTCATATACACTCTAAATTAACAATGAACATAAAGTCCCATCCTTAGGAACTTCATCTTTTCTCTTTCACCACTTATATAAAGGAGAAAAAAAAAGGGAGAAAGCTTAAATTCCATGTGAAGCAACTGAATATACAAGCCATAGTTACAAATAAATCCTGCAGCCCCTTGCTAAACTGAACCAATGTTTAACCTTTTAAGAACTGCCCCATGCTTCAAGGTAGGTCTGCATCAGTTCTGAAAGAAAAGGACAGGATAACTGTGTATACTGACTATGAAAAATATATGTGGGATTTCAATAGTAAGGAAATAAAAATGGAGATTTCTCCTTCTTCTGCTATAACGTATAGAGAGTATATTAATGACCGACAGAACTGAAAGTTATTCTACCTGAGTCCAAGAACTGTTAATTTTCAGATAAAACTGCAAAATAAAAGACAGTGAAAATTTAGAAAAAAGTTGATATACCATGAATATTTATAAATAAAAGTAGAAATATTACACATATATATATCTACATGGACGTGACCTGATATTTAATAACACACACTGTGTTAAAATAACATTCTTGGCTCTTTGTTGCTGCTCAAAATTAGAATACAATATTTGATGCCAAAGCTAATCTATACAGCATAACTTAAATACAGAGAACAGATGTGTAATGAGAAAAAAGTACAAAATGTACCCCCCAAAAAATAAATATGTATTTTTATGTTCCTCTTAAAATAGGCAACAGCTACATAATAATTATGCAGTGTCTGCAGTTAAAATCCATGTAACTTTGCATTATACCTAATAATGTTCCCATGTGTTTTGCAGTATGAGAAAATACAACAAATTCTCTGTCCTTAGTGTAGAAAATTTGGCAGAAACATAAATATGTGCAAAGACTATGTATATAGAAGCTAACTGTAATGAAACTCTGGCCTAAATGATACAGGCCCAGGATACGTGTTAGATATTATCAAGTGGAATTTTATGCCACAATTTTATGCAGGAAATTTAAATTTTTTCCTCCAAATATGATCACAGCTTTTGCTTGAGATTAAAAAAGTGCTGTATGAAAACTTTACATTATATGACTTGCCAATATGTTGCCAATTTGCCTACAAAAATGAGATTAATCATCTGCTACAGAACTCTGACTTGGTGTAAGTGCATTAACTTTGCTTTGCCACTTATTTACACCTGCTAAGGGATCTGGATTTTAAAACACATACAGGTAGCTGCAGTAGCTAGAAGTTATGAGGGAGGAGGTTTCTTGCTACCAAACGGTAAAGTCTGGGCGCACACCTTGAAAATCATTGACAGTAAAAGACCGGGACCGTCTCCTAAGGGTAGGACGACTGGGGTTTCTCCCTTTAACCAAATTTAAATAAGGATCAGATCTCAGGAAGCGTGGGTAGCTGTCTTGCTCCATCAGCCTGTAGACTGTGTTCTGTGCTGTGTCAAAGGTGGTGATGAGGGGCTGGTGAATGTTCTGACTTGTGACTTCTTTGGTGTGAAAGTCCAAATTCACCTGGAAAATGAGGAAAAGTGTATTTCTTTAATGTACATTCATGCATTTCACGAGTTATTATTCATAGCAGTGACATTGTACATCGGTGAAAGACTTTTCTGATGATAAGGAGACCTTGAATCCCCAACACAACAGGACGTAAGCACCCCAGAATGAGTGTGTCTATGTTCAGAAATGGTTGTCAGAAAGTCTTCACAGCTGTGTCATTGGTACAAAGGAAAACAGGTAAAATAGAAGATAAGATTTGATGCTTGACTAAAAGTAACTTTCTAATAGTGATCTTTGTGTAGTTGCAGCTCTTGGGCTTTGCAACAACAGACTAATACAGAACTCCATTCTCATTTAGGTTTCATGTAGAGCTTTGTCTAATGAGGCTATGTTAGTGAATATTTAAAATTTCTGGTTTCTGTGTAGAAACCAGTACAGTAGTACTGTAGGAAGGTGAGAATAGGAAGTAGGAGTAGGTGTGTAAGTAGGAAGGTGAGAAAATTCTAATAAAATAAAAAGAAATATTTAAATGGAGCTTTATATAGGAAAGCATATCAAAATGATTATTTATTCCATGTGCTGTTGCATTCATCCTGTGAAATATTTATTTGGTATGAGAATTTTATTAAAGTGTCAGACACTGATTTAAAATGTTATTTTCAAAAATAAGATAGAGTATATAAAAAAAATTGTTGATCCAGTCAAAAAGTGAGTTCTGTAATATGCTTTTTTTTTTCCTCACTAAGAGACACCTGTCATTTTCATACAGCTAGTTAAAACAAGTAGTTTAGATCTAAAAACTGAAGGGTGATCAATGATGATAGAATGGTCCACTCATTTAAGATTTTATGAACCTATTGAACTGTATGCTCAGAAATCTGTGTGTAAAAGAGTTTTGTGGACAAGGAGTTAGAGAAAAAGTATAAACTCCAGAGCTGTGTGGTCTGAAATGAGGTGCTATTGCCTGGTTTCAGCTGCTCAGCTCAACCCGAGGAAGGAAGTGTGGCCAAAGCCAACTGCTTAAGGTGAACCTGCACCAAATGAAAGTATGACAGGCGAAGGAATTGCTTGGTTGTTGTGAGTCAAAGTACGACTTCCATACCCTGTCCCCTCCTTAAGCTTTCCTCTTGCTCATCCCTTCCCTTGCATTAATCTCGGGCTTTGACAGTATCAGCGCTTTTTACCTGACCATAACTGCTCAGGGACTGATCAATTGGCAACAACAGGTTCTGCTTCGAGCGACACAGGGTGTTCTTTTTATGTAAGGTCCACCCCAAAGGCACACAGCAGGGAAAGAAATTAAATGGGACACAAGTCTTTGAAAGTGGGCATTTCCTGGGAAAAGATCTGCATCTTAAATGTAATCTATGAGAAATACAGGTGGAAATTGCACCATTTTGCAATCCGTTTCTTAAAATGAGTATTACACCTTTTTTGCCCTCGTTACAGGGAAGCAGCAGTTGGTGTGTAACTTCTGTTATTATGGAAAATAAGAAAAAAAATGCAGGCATTGGCAAGTGACATATTTGATCTGCTCAAACTCAATAGAATTACAGAAAATTGTAAGTCCAAAAGACCTATTGATTGTGATTTCACTGAAAAATTCATCATCTCCCAACCTGTTCATTTCCTTCTCAGGGAAGGCAAAAATATGCCTTTTGCTCATTTCTGAATCCTTTATAACACACTTCAGTAACATGAAGAAGTTGTAAATATGAAAAATTTTTGCACTATTATAATAAGGCCTTAGTGTTGGTGAGGATTGTCACATCAACATATTTTTGTGCTGACAGTAACATAACAAGGATATGGAATTAGGGGTGGAGGGGGTGGAAAAGGGGGAAGGAGTCAATCAAGACAAGTCTATACTTAAAACATAGTTATTATTTTAAAGGATATGTTTAATTTAGTAGTTTCTTCTAATCCTTTTTATTCTTTTAGCTTTTTTAAAATAAAAGCTTCTGAATCTGTTATGTAATAATTTAACAGATAATTAATGTTTTAAGAGAGAGGGGGAATAAATTTGTTATTCTAGAGATAGCTATAAATAAAGAGAGGTAATACTTCTTCACAAATGCTAGCTGATATGTCTCATTGCAGCTTTAACATTTACTATCACTTTTTTGTCTTAAATATACGTCATGTATGTATATATAGATATAGATATAGATATATATCTCCCAGATTTAGAGACCACTAGGAATCACTGATTCCTACAATATAATATTCAAATTCATATAGTAACATGAAAGGGGGTATTGAAAGGAGTATGGAAGACAAAACTATCTCTGCAGATTTCCTTCCAGAGCTTTGATTTTTATTATACAGACTTCTTATGTCAGCGACTACATCTAGTAACTGTTGCACCTGTTTCTGTCTTAAAAAGCAGATTTCATCAGATGCAATTGTGTCAAATACAGTGTAGGATGAAGAAAGTCTTTACCTCCTTTGGAGCATCTTTCTGTATGAATGTTTCAAAAATGGCCTTAGCTTTTGGCAGAAGTTCATGTGCAGTTTTGCTTTTCTTGTAATCCTCGCAAGCCATCCAGAACTCGATGTTCTCCTCACTGAACTCAGTTTTCAGAAACTTAGTAAAGGCATCCAGCCCAGCTACAGAAGGGAAAGTTCAATTGCATTAAAAAACATATCCTTATCAGACAGTTACTCTTTTCACACAGTCTGTGCAAAGAAGCAAAACAGTTTGTGCTCCCTTTGAGTAATATCACATTATGTATAATTAACTTAAAATACATAAAGGTTTTAAAATAAGTGCAGTTTTTCCATTATGATCCTGGGTGCTGTAACTCCCATTATAGAATTCTCAACATCGGTAAAAACCCAAGATCTCATAAATTTAGAAAGAAAAGCAAGCAAAACAAGTGGATGTAAGTAGAAGTGATGGATTTTATTCCATCTGAATATCAATTTAGGTTGACCAAAACACTATTTGAGTCTTCGTTCATAGGTAAACTGTTCTCCAGTAACAATTTAAAGTGGATAGCTTTCAATATCTTCATGATTTGCTTTATGTTATTGTTGTTATGCTGAGGTTATTTTCTTTCTTGAGTGTGCTTAAATCTACAGAAGTTGTGCAATTGTATTGATGTCAACTGTTCAAGGAACACAGATTTGAAAAGCACACAGTGTCCAGCACTGTAGCTGAAACATATGTGTGCCCCTCCAAAATGAAAGGAGGAACATATGTGCATTTGATAATTATGTGAGCAGCAGGTCCTTCCAAAGGGTAGCCAGCTTGGATCCTATGATGGGTTTAGAAACAAATTGTATCAGAAGAGACAAAATCTTTTCCTTAAGTACACAGAACATGTCTTGCAATCAGGAATATTTCAGCAATATTCAGACCAGATGCTCCTGTTTATTGAAGGAACTCTTTGCCATCTGTTATATTTCTTTGTTCAATAAAATACAAAAGTTATTTTCAGCTGTTTTCACTAGTTGACAGCATGCTATAGCCTAAGCATGTGAGGAGAGCAGAAACACACACTGCTATAAATGACCCATCATACCTAGTTTAGGTAACTGCCAAGTCTACTTAAGGGAATAAGTGGATTTTATAATTTTCCATCAATTTTCCATCATTTTCCATCAATTTTCCATCATTTTCCATCAATTTTCCATCCTAACACTCTACGGAGTGGAAAAAAAATTACCAACCTTTCTCAGAAAGCAGTTTGTCAAAAGATTCTCCCCATTTCACTGCTTCTTCAGGAGAGACACTGCTTAAGAAACAGAAAGGGATTGTGAAGAATGGTGTATTCTCTGTATTTAGGAAGCTGTGTGTTATCAGTTACCATTATGACTCAGGATGTTTCACAGAGCCTTTGATTAGATCACATTACTAAAGGAACTCATTCTCTTAGGGACTTAGAAACATTTTCTTTGACTTTTTTTTTTTTTACCTTTCTTCTTGCAGAGTTGTACTTCTTTCCCCCTTTTAAAAAAAAATCAGGCAAAGATTTTTCTGCTTTGGTGTTTGCATTGCTCTACTAATCTTTAAGGGAGTTGAGATCATGCAGTATTTTAAAACTCATAAGGGAACCAAGTCTGCCAGCTATTTAAACCTAAGAAATACTTGAGCAGATGTTTTGAATGCCCTCACTCTGAGGCTGTGTTACCACAGTCTGCTGCTAATGAAATATGGAAAATTTGATAGCCTGAAGACAGAGTTGTAATGATATGGTTTAGGTGTTAGTGTTACAGGTTAATACCACACATGGTCTGGTTTGTTTGCCACAAACGTATTTCAGATGTCATGTTACTCTGAGACACTGTGCCTCGTTTATAGAACTCCTCATATTCTTCCTCAAGCATGTCAAGATGCATGTATTTAACTTTGATTTCAGAAACTCTGCCCTAGAGAACAGTGAAGAAAGGAAAAAACCCACCTCGTTCCATTCACATTTAATACAATTTTAGAGAAATCATTTTTTGGTTTTGTATAGATCAACACTGAATGCACACCTGGACAGTACTTGGATTTTTAGTAGACCAGAACTGGAGTAAGCAGGAGGTGAGCTGTATCATGCTAGAACTAGGACCTAAGTTCCAAGCCTGAAGCTGAAGTCAATCTTTATCAACTGCTTTTTGAATATTAATATTTAGAACCATTTTCATTTGAGGACAAAGCACAGTACATGGAAAGTATCAATAAGCAACTTGTCCATGACTAGTTGGTTAGAACAACTTATGGATTGAACGCTTCTGGAATATGATTCTCCCTTCCTCATGGAGTTTTGGTGTTCTGTTGCCTGATTCACATAGTCTGGGCTCCCTTGGCAAAACCTGTAGGCACATGAAGTTTAGATGAAAGGGAATTCCAATCACTTTGGGAACGAATTTAAGCCAGTAATGACCTTGGTTTTGAATGAAACTCAAAAGGAGGAATTTTTTTTATTCTCATTTTAATAGGTGTCATATCTCTCCTAGCTGAAGTCATTGCTTACAGGAAGGGAATTTTTAACCAGGGAGAGAAAAACAGTCCTTGAAGAGAGGTACAAATGCTGGAGAAGTGAAATTCAAGAAATGAGCATAGGCTAGTAAAGTAGGGGAATTCTGGAGTCAGGGAAAATGAGACCTCTCTCCCTTACAGAATTTGTTAGTTACGAGAAGTACAAAAAGTGTGGTTCTCTGAATTGTAAGGACTGGGAAGTCTGGTAACTGTGGGTTCCTATAGCTATAGAAATTATTTTGGTCATAGTGGAAGGTAAAGCTTTATGACTTCGGATGACCTACTCAGTCCACAACTGCATGGAATGCTGTAGAGGTTCTTTGTTGGCTTTGGAAACTCCTAGTGTGAGTTTCTGTTTCTCCATTTCGCCTTCACAATGTGCATCAACCCCGTAGCCTCACAGATCCCCAAAACCTGGGTGCAGCAATGAGTTTGTGCAATAATGGACAGAAACCAAGATTTCTTCAGCCTTGCCACTTTCTAAATATGAGAAGAAACTAGTTTAAACTAACAGATTACAGGCTATTTCTACCATCACCTCACTGTCCATCTGCAGTGCTTCATTAAATTCTCTTCCTACTTTTGTTAGTAACTCTGTGAAGAATGGAAATCATGAAAGCTAAGTAAATCACTTAAAAAAAAAAATCTCAAATTTTTATTTCACTTTATTATTCGAAAAAGAGTAATTTTCTTCTTTGTTTGGTTTTTTTCTTTCCGTGTTTGGCAAAAATAATTGTCACTTCTCTCTAATCTGTATATAAAGACCAGCAAAAATCTGCAAGTTTCTCTTCTATACAAGAACAGCTGAATCTGTTAGTCAGGCACTTATCTGAAGCAACATGTAAAAAGGAGGCAGTGATGGTCTGTTAAAAGGGGAAAATTCTTCAGAGAATTATTGCTATTGTATCTTCCTCTGAAAGTGCTTTTTCACAGAGTATAAGAATGCAGTGATGGCTGTGTATTTTGTATAAAATACCCTGGGCAATGAGCACTGCCTGCATAGAGACTGCAGGGCAGCTGTGCTTCCTCTTTTTAGATGCAATCTTAGCATGGTTTTACGTGTCTGGAACTGAGATGGGTGGGATATTACCAAATGTGAGCAACAAACTTCCTAGTTATCCAGATGCATGGGTGCAAGCCTTTAGATACCACCTTCTCAGCCACTTTTTCATGAGTTCTAGAAAGAGAGCTTGAGCCTTTGTGTGATTTCTACTGCGTGCTCATAACTAGTGAGGGCTTGTAAGAAGCAGTTCTGGTCAAAGCAGGCAGCTTGTTCCAAAAGATAGGAACTGTTTAGACAAGGGTCATCACGACAAAAGAGCATGGTAAGCACTGAAGTGTTCTGAAATGATCTGTGATGGGAAGAAAGGGGCAGCAAATTTTTTAGTTGTTGCATTACTTTACATATTCCTTCTTCTTAGTCAGGACCTAAAAATGCAGTTCTTAATATATTGGTGAGATCTTGGCACCCCATTGAAGTCAGAAACTAAACTCTTGCTGAAGTCCATAAAACCAAGAATTTACCCTGCATCTTTATGAAAACATTACAACAGGGACAGTATTACCACAGTGTATAAACGTCAGTATGAATTTTGGAGTCAAGAGTATTCAATTACTGCAATTACTGAGGAACTATGCATTAAGTATTTAACATGCATATGGCATCTGTACAACATGGAATTCTTTGGAAAACCTGCTTTGCAGGGCGATGTATCATTTTGCTGCAAGCAGTGATTTTTGAGCTGCATTTCTGAGTTGATGCTTGCTCTGTATATTCAGTGGACTAACACAAAGGCCGTTGGCCTAAGTAAAGGTTTAAATGTATCTCCAAGACTATGGGACCAGTGGTGTGAGAACACTAGTGGTGAGTTGCCTTGATGTGTACCAGATATTTCTGTAGTGTTTATATGCTTGGATTAGATTGGTAACTTTCAAATTAAATAGGTCTAGAAAGCATTACTCTGCCAAGTCTGAATGCACACACATAGATGCAGGTAATGTTCTGAGTCACACAGGCACTTCTTGGAAGGAATCCCCATCAGCTTAGTCATTTCTAATGCTTACCTTGCTGCTTTTGCCAAGTTTCCAGGTTTACCAAGATGATCACTTTCATGGAATTCAGGTTTCTGCAGGAGCAGGCTCAGCCTATTCCTCTTCTGCTTAGCTCTACAACAGATTTGGAGTAGCTTTTCAAGCAACGTTTTTGAAAGTTGTTTATTCTCCGTCAAACATTTCCTTTGACTATTATCTCTGTTTCTGCATCATAGATCCTGCTATTTTCACTTACAGTAATGCTGATGTTGCTTCTCCTACATATATTATTCACATTAATTATTTTTTTCTTTATAACTTAGCACAAGTTCACATATAAAGAGAAGAGAAATGGAAATACTTTTGTTTT
>JAWWLV010000005.1:30758660-30807667 GCA_035041135.1 Platyrinchus mystaceus | reverse complement strand
ACATTAATTATTTTTTTCTTTATAACTTAGCACAAGTTCACATATAAAGAGAAGAGAAATGGAAATACTTTTGTTTTCAGCATGCTTTTAGTTTATTTTAAAGAGGAAGGGGCAAAATTTCCCATTAGAGAACATGAACAGTTGGCTCAGTGTCTTCTACTTTTAATGTTTCACGAAGAAAAAGGAAGTATTGCTTCCTGTCATTTCAAATTTTTGAAAAGAAACTTCCCCAGATCATATTCGCATTTCTCAGAACTTCTTCCAAACTCCCTTTCCTACTTTTCTTAGATCATTATTTGATTTGTTTCTTGTTCTTAAAAAAATACTTCCACAATGAGTTAATATTTTATGTACACAATTTCTAGAGTGGCAGTTCATGAGTTTTCATACGTGTGTCAAAAATAAAATTATCTCTGCCCTAAATTCATACCCACAAGCTGTGTTAGAGGAAACTTTTATGTAAGCAGAACACTCAAAGGGTCGACATGACCTGAAAACTTACCCAGGCTTGCTTGCTTTGTGTGGCTCTTCTTTAATTGTTGATTTCATGACTTTGTAATACGATTTATCCTTTGAAGCAGAGATGTTTAGCTGGGGGAATAAAAGAAGCGGGTTCTCCATCTTCCTTCAAAAATGCTTCCAAAAACGTTCCTCCTGCCCCCTTGCACTGGTTGCACCGGGTGTAGCTGATGTGGCTGGGGGGGCTCTCACATGCTGCGTCCGCCCGGGTTGCCCCCGGTAGGAAATGGCGCAGTTTGCAGAGGAGGTGGTGGGAAGAAGGTGCTTCTCCCCCTTCACTGCCACTACAGCTGCATGAACATTGTGCTTTAAGTAGAGTTCTGGTTTTACACTCGTCATTTAGGGAAGTGAGATTGCAACTTTGCAAAACGTCCGTCGCTCACAAACCGCAGGCAGAGAGCAGCTCCGGGGTGCCTGCTTCTGGGAGCTTAGGGTGACACCAGCATCTGCCCCAAAAACCTGTAAAAAGTGTACATAACGTAGCCCAGTTTCTCTGAAATTAACTTTAATGACAGTAATGCTGCAGAAAGCAGTGTACAACATCATCTTAAGCTCTCAGAGAACTTCCATCTGGCCTTAAACTGTTGTCCACAGCTCAGGTGCCATATGCTGGACATGGAATTAGTTCTGTCTACAGCATGCCGACTTGAAACTCTGCAACAGCCAGATGAAGCTGTGGTTGATCAAGTATTTTGCAAGCAGAGATTTTGATTTTTGCACCATTCTTCAGAAACTATAGCCACTTCTAATTTCAAGTTTGTACACTGAAAAATCCTTCCATATCTTCCTTATGTGAGGATTTATTTTTACTTGCAATCTCATAGTCAGGATAAAAAAAGTCTTCAGAACAAAAATATGTGATTGTTTTAAATTATTATTTTGATAGTAAATAACCCAAAAATTCTCAATTCAGTTTGCATAATGTAAAAATGTATTTATCTTGCAAACTGATCAACACAATTTACTTCTGCACATACAAGTTTGATGTCAATTAAGTTTCATGTTTTTAAGTTCAATTTGTGTTGGAGATGTCATAGGAACAGTACACTTACTAAAGAAACTTCCTCAGTGTTAACTGAATGAGGTGCTGGAAAAGATTAAAATTATGCAGTAGTTAATTGATTAAGAATTAAATAGTTCCCTTTTTTTTTTTTAGTGCCAATGTCTCATTTTGATTATTCAGGTAAGACATTGAGCCTTGGGGAGAAGACATGACCTCATCACCTCCAATAGTTTTGTTGAGTTCTACAGAACTGCTGGAGCATTGGTAAGTTCCGATGAGAGTCCACTCTGACCTTTTTCCTGTGGCTTGCAGAGCTAAGGAGGATTGGAGGTACTAATACTCAAAAGAAATAAAAAAACCCCAACAAATAAAAAAACCCCAACAACTCTGCTGGGACTCCAAATTTGTGAAACATTTAAAAAAGAAGCTGTTATCTATTGTGATTTTTTTTTTTTTTGAGGGCAAAAAACTGAAATAAAACTCACATGTGCTGTATATATGATACAAATTTTAAAACCAGACTGAATGGGAAATACTCAGTGAACAACTGCTTTTGTAACCCAAGGACCTTTAAGGAGAAGGGTTATGGTTTGAACTTCATTTTCACTTTCAGAGTAGGCTTATATATCACATCATGCTTATTTTAAACTGGCTTTAACCACAGCTGTGTTTAATAATTCTGCCTTTTACTGATAAGTAGATAAATATAGACTGCATCATTTTATTTCACTTTTCTGCAGTAGTGGTAGTCACGTGAGCTTTTTTCACCTGTTCTGTGTATATAATGCTGTCTATGTTTGTCTGCCATAATTTTATTACCTGGTGATTTCAGTTCCTGAAAAATGTCACTAATTGTAGCCTCAGTAGTTCATATAAGCTGATTTAAGAAAGATTTGGAACATCACTCAGAAGAGAATTATGGTGGCATTGCCACTGAACCAGGGGGCTTATAGATGGGAATGAGCAGCTGTGTCATGTCTTTCAGCACCCATCAATGATGGGCTCTCCCCTGAGAACATCTGAATGACTCGTCCAACACATTCTTCAGTGACCCTAAAGCAACAGGTGCTATGCCTTAGGGGCTGGAAATATTGCTGTACTACCCTGTGGCAATAGCATCAGTCCCGAATGCAGCAGCGTGCTGTGCATCTCCTGAGAATTCATTAGGATATCTGGAAGAGTGGGGAGAGAAAGGGAATAATCACAAAAAATTCCACCCACCCCCCCTACCTCTCCTACTTTTTTTCCCCCATTAATAGAAAGCTAATATTAAATCTAGGCCATGAAGTAGCCAAATTACATCCAAGTCAGCCTGTGTTTTGTCAGGGATGGTGCTGGTGGTAATAAGCATTTCTGTTTTGCACTGTGGGCTACAGTAGTTATAGCAACAGTATTAATGACCCTGTAAATGGTTCTGGGCTGTTTTGGATACTGCAAGATGAGGATATAGAAAAACGGGTAACTTATTTTAAGCTGGAAAAAGCAGACCAAGAATATTATGTTGATGACATGACTAGAGACCTAGAAATCTCTAAAGAAATTTGTGAAAGGAACTAAATGTCCTGGTTCTCAACCATTTCTCTAATCACTGAAATATATCCACAGATCTTTTGGGAAGGAGGCTACTGATTTTTAAGCCCTTAAATCAAGATTATCTCTGTAATGTGAGAACAATATTGACTTAATGATTCATCACTTGTAGAAAAGAATAAATACATTTCTCAAGATGAATACAAAATGTATTTGTGAAACAACCTTTATGTGACACAAAAGTAAAATTGAATAGATCATAAAGTGCAGTAAGTTCCTTGAGGTGATGCCCTGATCCCTTTGGGCCTGTTCTTCAGTTGAAAAGTGTCTGCACTGGCTTCTGTACCTGTTTATAAGGTTCAGTCACAGCTGATGATCAAGTCATGCTTGGTTTCTATAGACACAATAGCTGCCTGCTGTGAAAGAAATATCGACTGATAGTGTTAGCAATAAGGGTATTGTACTATACACTGAGTATGTCTTGTTTCTTTTTTAAAGGAAGGCACTGAAAGGCTCAGCCTTTCAGTTCAGCTGAATAGAAGTGCATCCCAGATTTAGCAGTTCAGCTCAGCACAAAGAGCTAGAGCACAATGGGGAGTTCTTTGTCAGTAATCCTGCTGCATCTCTCTCCAAGCTATTTTCCTTGCTTGCCAGGTAAGTGTAAACTTTTCATCCTTCATGTCTGTGCTCGTGTTTTGGCACTGCCAGGTTCATCCACAGCCAAGCTCTGCCACTATTCTTATTCAGATAAAATCTTACCAGTATGGCTTTTGTTGGGTTAGGTTTCTGCTGAAGGGAAGCAGTATTCATCTTTGTGGGAAGAAAAACAAACAAACCAAGAGAGGTTCTTTAGCGTTCTGTGAGGAAATAGGTGTGGAAAGAAATTTCACAGAAGAGCATGGGCTGAAAAGATGGATTTCCATATTCCTTTTTCACGTAAAGGGGTTTGAAAAATTGAAAATTAAAATTACATGTTTTGGATTGGTTTGGTTTTAATAAATAACTCTGCTCTTCACTAACCTCTGAACAATTTAGCACTCCTCAATATTTATTTTGTTTATTCCTTATTGGAAACCATAATTGGACCTACAATTTAATAATTATATGATGCAACATGTAGTTGTTCTTTTTATCTTTTGCCTATGAAGCAATTCCAAAGTAAAATAGTTTTATTGGAAATCTCAAGTAGAGGATCTTGCAGTCTGCTAATTCAGTGAATTTGTTTAGTGGTGCACTTAAAAGTTTCCTCCCAGAGGAGGAGTTTGGCATATGAGATACTTCAGAGATAGTGAAAGAGAAGCATTGCAACACGTGCACATAGTTCACGTTGTAGAACCCTGTTTTGTTGCTGATGTTTAAAAGGAAGGAAACAAAATTGCATTGCTTCAGACATGGATTACTGACAACAGGAACATAACACTTTGCATTTGGGGGTCTGTCAGCCAGGGACCTCAAAAGAACTTTGTAAGGAGTCCGTGGTGAAAACTCAAGGCTTGGTGCAGGCTTGGGAATCTTTGCAGTTTTATCAGAACTTCTGCTGTGGAAAGTGTTTACATCTGTGCTAAACTGAATTCATTTATTTTGTCTTTGGAAAGGTCAGAATAAGAAAGTGAGTCTGCAAAGTTCTCAGCTGTGTTCATTTCCTGCCTGTCCCGTGGTTACATGGCCGGCACCTCTGATTAGTTCTATTTACATATTACATACATCACTGTCACAATTAATCTTCAGGAAGCTGGTTTCTCGGTTGAACCGCTCTGTGTTTACAACCAGCTCGCACAAGTGTAGAGCAATGACATCAGTGCTCATTAACAATTGCCTGTTAACAGCCAGCTTCCGGAAGGGCTCACCTAGGACACTCACATGCATTTTTTAAAACGTGTTTATTTTAGTGTGGTATTCACAGGAAATGCTGAAGGCAGGAATGTTCTCTAAATCTTGCCCAAAATATCCTACTGGAGTTCTGCGCTACTGGATTCATTTCTGTCTTACAGAAACCCAGAGGGATTCCTCACATGACAACCTGTTATTTGTTTTTTACTTTTTTTTTTTAAGGAGAAAGATTTTATCACTCCAAGACAACAGTGCAAGCAGCGTCAAGTATTGGGCTGAGCGTTTTCTGGTCCTTCTGGGAAAAGTGTAGGAGAAGAGAATGGAGACGTTGTTGCTTAATCATGCAAGGGGGCTGTGACTCCTTGTCTGCTGACTATTAGACATGAAATCCAACTCAAGGGAATAAAATCTGTGTTACATCAGGGCTCAGTCTGCTATCACCGAACTACTCAGTGGTTAAAGCAGAGCCAACATGTGTGATGCTAAGCATGCCCTCAGTCTGCTTTTCCAGTCAGGAAATTGAGGATTATCTAGGGATAATTATGAATAAGGGATTCAGGAATATCTAGGGATGCTGCAGCCCAGGTTGAACTACAAGGGCAGGCATTTTCAAACATCCACAGTGCAGAACTAGGGATGCTGTAAGGAGCATTTCATATTAAAAAGGCAGCTCTGCAGGAGAGATGGCCACCCCAGGGCTGGGAAAGCACTCAGAACAGGTATTTGAAGGTGACATTTCGGTATTTAGGATGAAGTTAGGCAGGGCCTAAGAGCACAGGTTCTACTGTAAAGCCATGCATGCTGGCTGCAGGGTTGCATCATGTTTACCTTCAGTATAAATAATGTGGCACTGATACAAGGACACCTCATTCTGCCCATTTAAAACACAGCTAAGGTTTCTGCAATAATACTTTCTTCAGCTTATATGTTATTATGTTTTATTCATTGTTACTTCTTCCTGATAAGGTGCATTGTTCTGATGTCCTGATTTAGCTGATGCAAATAGTCCTGGGGTTTACAAAGTAGTATGGTGGATTGCTCATCAGAGCAGTAAAAAAATTGGTACCCAAAAAATTGAAAACATATAACAAATATCTATCTATATGAATATATAAATATATTATCTTCAAAGTCTGTCAAAAGCATCTGAAATTATAAAAGCTACATGTCACTGATTTTTGTCTTCAGTAATTACCCAAAGAAATTCACCACTAAAATTAGGTAAAACTTAGTAATAATGCCACATCACATTTCAGTGAGCATGAAATCTTTGGAATGACTGGGAATTTTTCCAGGAAGGTTCAGCTGTTTTTTGAGGATTGAAAAAAAGCTATATTCTAAAATGTAAGTTGGGATAATTTTATTTCCCATGAAAGTTTTGCAGTAGCAGTTTCTTTTCCTACTCCCAAACTGTTAGAAATCTTATGAGGAAGCTGGCTTCAAAGCAGGGACACTCATTGTCAGTGTTCAGCAGCCAGTCATAGTCTGTCTTCCTCTTAGCTACTGGGCAGAATTTCCAACAAAAGCCTTCTATTATCAAGCATCAGGGTATCAATGGCTTTCCAAAAGCTGCCATCCAATTTTTTCTTGACATTTGCAAGCACCCTCAAGGAAAGCTTGCTGATTGCCTAACACAATAATATGCCGAGGGCTGTGAAACTTAGCGAGCCTTCGGAAAAGCTTCAGGCATAGCAGAGATAAAGCTTCACTCCAGTAAAGTACTTGTGTGTATGTTTAATTCCAGTCATGCAAGAAATCTTACCTGATTAATTCGCTGTGTGGGATTGGAGGCTGTGTGATCTGGCAAAGACTGAGCCATTTTGGGGCACAGCAGATGTAAGCAGCGACACAATAAAGAATTGAACTTATTCTTCATTCTGCACTCTAGGCAGCAGGACAGATTTTATGAATTCCTCACTGTCACCCTTGCTGTTATGTTCATGACAAAAGACCTTGCCATTGGGGCACTATCCATTTCTCAAATTTTTGGGGCTTTTAGCCTGAGTCATGGTATGCTTCATGATTACAGGTTTGATGATACAGTTCATAGCATTTTGCAGATGTTGTCCTTGATGACCTCTAGTTTTCACACCAGAACCTAAACCAGCTTCTCATCAGGCCCAATCTGCTGCTCCTGTCTTTCTCATCTGTGCTTCTCTGCCACAGCTAGAATAATGGGAATTACAACATTAAGTTTTGCAAAGCTTGACAAAAGTGTTTCCTCAAAACAGAGGAAACATGATATTTGCACTTTTGTTATGCACACCAGGAAACAAGCTATTCTAGTCTCTCTGTTGAGTAAAAATAGGTGATCATATATCAGGTTACACTGTCAATTTGATGAACATGAAACTTGTAATAAGTCTGATATTGCTGTGGTCACCAAACCTAATACAAACGTTGCATTTCATTTGTTTCCAATCAGTCTAGATTGCCTGAGGACAGAGACTGTTGGTCTGAAACCTGTCTGTGTGGCATGTATGAAATAATTTCCACTCCAGTTCACAGTGACCACCAGTCATTTTTTGTAATGCCTAAGGAAGGTCTGCAGACCACTTTGCTTGATTCTCAAATGCCTTTCAAATTTAAGGCAGCTAAGTAAGATTTATTTTTTTTTAACCCCAGAATGGTCTCCCAGTTTAAAATATTTGCTTTCTGATTACCAAATTACACCCCAATTCTGACAGCGTAGCTAGATATTCCCCAGAGGATGGATGTATGGGCACCCAGGTTTTCCAGTACCAAAATAAGGCACCTCAGGTGATGGTTGACAGTGGCCACGACAGTCCCGGTGCTCCCTCTGTTGGAAAAGTTCTGACATGTCCTTTCTCCTTCAGAACAAGAGGACATGGATGGCTCTGCTTGGGAATCAACATCCCTAGTTTTCCCCAGTCAAATCTGAAAGAGCTGTGCTCATCCCTCTGCTGCTGGTACCTTCCATTGTCCCTCCGTCCCACCTCCACCTTATTCTGGTGAGGGGGGCCTTGGTTCAGTGGCAATATACAGAGCAACCATTTTGAAAGACTTAAAAAGAATCAGTGCAATAGTCTGATGTTTTGCAAATATTCTGCCCAGGTGCTTCCCTGATGAAAGGAGTCAGTTGTTTGGGGTTTTTTTAAGCGTTTGATTTCCAGCACAGGCCACAGGCTGAGGTGCAGCCATAGAGGACACAGGACTGCAGCTCCCTGTGTGCCCCTGGGCAGGTCTCCTTCCAGCCCTCCTGCCCATCTCCCTTTCATTATCACACACTATTTCTTCTCTGGAGGGGATTTAGCCACAGCTTGCCCTGTCAGGGCACAAGGTTTGGAGCTCCCTGCGATCAGGGCTGGACCTGCAGCTAGTGGAAAGGGCAGCTAAGGAGAGCTGAGCACAGCCAGGCCACCCTGGGGCCAGGGGTACCCATCACACACCCCCAACAGACCCCTGCTGAGTCACACAGAGTCACAGAATCAATGGGGTTGGAAAAGACCTCTGAGATCATCAAGTCCAACCTATGACTGAACACCAGCATGATGACTAGACCATGGCACTAAGAGACATGTCCAGTCTTTCCTTAAACACCTCCAGGGATGGTGACTCCACCACCTCCATGGGCAGTCCATTTGAATGTGAAGTCCATTTGAATTTCTGTGAAGAAATTCTTTCTAATATCCAACCTGAACCTCTCCTATCTCAGCTTGAGACTATATCTTCTCATCCTGTTGCTTGTAGCCTGGGAGAAGAGGCCGATTCCCACCTGGCTACAACCTCCTTTCACGTGGTTGTAGAGAGTGATGAGGTCACCCCTGAATTGCTTGGTTGGAGGGTCGAGTTGTCCACATGGGGGCCAGACCCTGTGTTGGTTCTTGCCCCTGCTTAAGGTTCAAGATTACAGCCCCTGTTTCCTGGTGATCCACCCTGTGAGCCATGGGAGCACAAACAGGTGAGCCAGACCTCTCTGGTACCTGCAGTTTTGCTATCTGGTTCACACCAACTCACCCCAGACATGTGCCACCATGTGAACTTCCTTGTCAGCTGCCTGGGGGGCAAAAGGATTGGCCTTCTTGTCTTTGCAAACTCAGACCATCAGCTCTCAGTTTAAAGATCATCTTTATCAGAGAACCCTTCTGTCCCTCCTGAGAATGATCAGGATGCTCTTATCACTTGCTCTGCTGGGTACATTGTTGCTTCTGATGGATCTCCAGTATCTAGAGCTGGGTGATCATGCATCCATTTCCTGGTCACCAGCTTCTAATGACAGCCCCATTAATAAGAAATCCCTGTTTGTGTTGAGGGCACAGGCCCAAGATATATTTTTGTTTCTGATACTTCTGTGGCAGGGCTGTGCAGACGTGGCAAAAGACACAACTGCTCTGTTGATGTTTGCACCTGGAGTCATTATCTTGTGACTGAGCGCAGGCAGGAACCTGTGTAATCTCAGTTGTAAAAAAAAAACAGGTGGACTGTGAGCTGGGGTCCTTTTCTGGCTTCTGAAGAATCATTTGGCACAGTTTTGGCTCTGTGCTTGCCATGCTGTATTCATTTAGCTGGTGTGATGGTTATCTGAGCTGAGCTGAAAACAGGGAATCCCAGCAAGCCCTTGGGGCAGAGCCAGAGCAGATACTTCAAAGATAAATCCCAGGCTTGTGCCCAGGACACGTGAGGGAAAGCCTCTTGTGCACCAGTGAGCCTGTCTGAAGTCTCATTTAGGCTCCTGCAAAACGTGCTCCTTTTCAGGTGCCTTCTGTATCTCCACTTTCTGATTATCATCACTTGGGGGCAGTTATGTTCGTGTCAGGTCTTGCTCTAGCCAAGCGTGATTGGATCAAATTTTAGCATTTTAGCTGTTAAATTACACAAAATCCAGTACAAGCAAGGAAAAAGTCATTGCTTTGGGACTGACTGTGTCCAGATTGTGCCAGGGAAACTGTAGTTGTTAATCACCATCCTCCTGGGTGGGGGAGGATGCTCCCCTTTGCTTGAATACTGCCTGCTCCAGCAGACCAGCTGGTGTACCCTAAGATCACAAGTGTTAGATGTAAGACTGTCCTGTGGAATTTCTTGGCCCAGTCTGGGCTCTGTGGGGATCAAACTCTTGGACAGAAGTTGTTGGCAAACAACCTTAGTCATATGAAAAAAATGGTGGTCTAGTGACCAATTCAGCTCTCGGTGTGTAATTGCACCTGAATGCCATAGTGATAACAGGTGGCTGACTAAGTCCAGACAAAGTTAGTTTCTTGAAGAGAATGAAAATTTCTTATCTCTCATCCCCAGTGAGAGTGACTCAGTAGCTTTATATGAACACTGTGTGAGGTATATGTTGGCACATGAGAAATGAGCACCAGAGCTCCCCAGATGGAGGGATTGCAGGGTCAAAAAGTGAAGGCCAAGGTGTGTGCAGGGCCATGAGCCTTCAAACTGCAATGTGTGGTGAAAACCAGCCTGAAGGAAAGAGATGCTCACTGATGTCTATCTACCCCACATCAGGCACCCAGCTGACTGTTGCCTCCTTGCTGTCCTTCTGGCAGTGGTGCTAGTCCTTATGCCATGCCTTCCCCTTCCTTATGAGGCATTGGAATTTTTCTCCTGAATTTTTTCCCTCCCTGCATTAACAGCTGTGAACTTGGGGACAGAGGTGTGGCTGATGGATGTGCACAGCTCCTGATCCCAGTCTTAGGAACAAACAGTGAAAAATTGTAAGGTGAAGTGGTCCAGTGTGATCTGAAGTGATACTGAAAGAATGAGCAATATTCTGTGGCCTTGCAAAACTCTGAGTAGGCTAATTAGTCAGGGTGATGGCATGGCTAATTGGACAAGGCTGGGTGTGGTATGCTGGTACAGCTGTTCTGCTGGTATATGCAGGGAGGAAACCCTCTTGATTGAACTTAAACTACCTCTAGGTCCTCCCTAACATTCCTGGTTGAGGTTTCCTTTTGGTGGGACCAGATGCCACCTGATCTACAGAAAGGATACAGGATGTCATATCTCTCCTTGCTTTGTGTGAGTGTTGGACCAGATGGGTTCTGACTCCCTTCCAGCCTCAGTTGCTCTCTGAGTCTGAACTCACCAAAGGACTTGAGAGTCTCCCCCAAAAAACAAACGAGCCAACAAATCATCCCCAGTGAACCAGAAAGTTATAGAGCAATGAGCAGCACAAAGCCCGTTGATCTTTCACTCAGTCCAGCATAGCAATTGAGGAGTTGTACCTTGGACTCTTCCCTGGTTTGCTCTGGACACTTTCCAGGGGCTGCAGGTGTCATCGACAGAGTCTTGTGTTGCAGGGAGCAGCTGTTGAATAGAAATGGTGGAGGGTCATTTAGCTGAAGTTAAAGCAGAATCAAATGATAAATTGTTTGCAGCTGTGTTGCGGCAGGCAGGGCTGTGCTGTGCACACCAGCAGTGGGCAGTCGAAGTCCATTTCAGTGTCCATCCGGTGTCCACCCCGTGTCCAACCTGCACTCAGGGTGGGAGGCTGGAGAGGTGTCCCCCACAGCCAGGGGAAGGCAGAAGTTTTGTCTTGTGTTAGAAGCTAGATTTCCTCTTGATTTTAGCACTGCCCTGGGCATTAGCATCTGACAGGAGTCTGCAGGCCCAGCAGGAGCTGGGAAGAAGGTTTAGTGTAAGGAAGAAGGTAAAGCAGCTTTGGTTCATTTTCTGAGTTGGATGGGATAATTTCTTCCCTCTGTATCACAGTCCCGGGCTCTTGTATTTTTCATGCTTCATTAAAAGTGTTTGTAATTATATGAGTGGCTTCAGAAGCCAATTAAGCCTTCATTTGAAGGCTGTTCTGGGTGCTGGAAGCCCTCCATTAGCCTGGGCTTCTGCCAGGGAAAAACACTACATAGTCTTTAACAACTGCACCAGCTCCTATCTGCTTAATGTTGATTTTCCTATTAAGTTCAGCTAATGCTTTCCTAATTGTGTGAGCTGGGCCTGAAGCCAGGCTGGGTGACTTTTGCCAGCTGCTTCCAAGGCTGAATCAGAGATGAGCAAAACCCTCACAAACACTTCACTATGCATGTGTTCAGTCACATCTAAACAGAGGCTGTTCTTCTCCCCAAAACTGACTCAGACTTTGATTTGTGACCCCTGTGTTGTTTCCCAATGCAAGCCCCATACAATCAGGAGATGAGGATGCTGGAGAGCCTACTCACCAGGGCACTAGGGTCCGGCATTGCACGGAGCTTACCCCATGAGGCACCAGCAAGGATGCCAGGAAATCAAAGGTCAGCCCCCATCTCTGCTTGTCGATGAGCCATAGACCAGGAATTATTGTGTGGGTACTTTGAGGCAGGTGATACAGTACAAACTGCCCAGGAGGGAATACCTACAAATGGAAGGGCTTGTTATCTCTGCAGGTCTGCGCGTGGAAGGGAGGACACTGACACCCCTGCAGGGTAGGAAATTTCAATCACAGAGCTCAGGGATGCCATTCACCTGCTGTGAATCTGCTACTCATAAGAGGGACCTCCTGGCTCAGGCATTTGCCGCTGTGGTTGAGGCAGAGATGTGATGGGAACCATCTCTACCCCCACAGTCTAACTGGCTGAAGGCTGAGCATCTCTGCCCAGGAGCTGGTTCTGGAAGCCATAAGGAAAGATGGGATTTTTTTTTTCTTTTGGGAGCAAGTGTAGAGGCAACATCAAACAAAATATCTGTTATATCGTACTGGCAGCAGACAAGTTACCTGTTCTCTGAGATCCTTGCTGAGAAATAGAAGCCATTATCAGCAGATGACTGACAGCCATTGCTAGGTGAGACCTACTGTCTACACGTGTCCTTTTCTCTCAGGCTATCGATTGCCCAGAGAGGTGGTGGATGCCCCATCCCTGGACACATTTAAGGCCAGGTCAGATGGGATTTTGAGCAACCTGCTCTAGTTGAAGGTGTCCCTGTCCATGGCAAGGGGATTTGAACTAGATGGCCTTTTAAGATCCCTGCCAACCCAAACTATTCTATGAAATTTAAGCAAATGTGTAGATTCATTGCAGACTAGGAGTGAAACTAAGCACATCTGATTTTATTTAATAATTGAATCTCATTCTTTAATTAAAATTGGCCAGGCAATTAAATAATTTAATAAAAAAAGCTTATTTAATTTCAATTAGCTCTGATTAATGGCTATTCCTTCAAATTAAAATATCACTATGATAGAAAGCACTGGGTTTGGATTTTTCATTTTAGAAACATTATTCTCTTTTAACTTTTAAATCCTCGCGGCTCTAATACATTATTATGTGCTAGTCAAGTTTTAATGCCTTGTTACGTCCTAACACTGACAAATGCGAGACATTCACCTTTACTCTGAGCAGCTTGTGTTTGGAGCTGATTTGCTTCTCAGTGCAATAGTCCCTTGTTTCAAGCCCCGCTGGGCATGGCTGTAGCCAGTCATTTCACAGTGAGCCTGGGCTGTGTGACAGCACCTGGTGCTGGCCAAGTCCCCAGGGGGACAGCAGGCCACCAGAGCTCACTGATGGCCACAGGACTTCTGTGGTCACTGAACATGCTTGGACTGTGCAGACCTTTTGGAGAATATGTTTTTTCAAGAGTTTAACCCTCTACTAAGGCAGGATTAAGAAAACGAGAAAGACTGTTGAATATTTAGGTGTTTAATGTAGGAAATGAGGTCTTTTGGAAGCCAAAATCGTGTTTATTTTCTTGACCATAATAAAAATAAAATTTAAAAAGCAGCCATATGACAGGTCCAAAACCTAATTCATCTTGGAATGTCTGGCTGCCAAACACGGCTCCTGTGTAAGGTGTTTGGTGCAGAGAGGGAAGTTTAGAGAGCTTGTAATGCTCTGCAACACAGCACTCGACATCCAAACAAGTCATTATTGTAGATGGTTTCCTGGTAGCATCAAGAAGCAAGAAGCACGAGGGAGACAGGGCTGTTTCAGAGCAAAGTTGAAAGCACTAATTGACTTTTACTCACTGGGAAAGAAGATGTAGCATGACAAATGGCCTTGTGGTTGGAATCAGTAAAGACTGAGGAGAGAGTTGCTGGCTAATGGGGCTCTACTGGGCAGAAAACACTGGCTGTGTTAGGATTGCTGTGAGCAATTTGCACGATGTGCTTGTAAAGGACAGGAGTCAGCAGGACTCTGGCTGGCACCACGTGGCCAGGCAGAAAGTGAGGCAGCAGAGGGATGGGGCTGGAAAGGATCAGAGAGGAAACCAGCAGCACCTGATGGTTGTCATTGCCTCTTGGATGAGCAATGCTGCACAGCTTTTCCTGGGGAGGTCAGAGGAGCAGTCTCAGAGTGCAGATATGATATTAGAGCCCTGATGGCACTGCACTAACAGGCTTTAATTGCCCCAACCAGCCTCACCTGGGCCCCTGCCCACACCCTCTGCTCATGGGCCAGGACTCTATTACAGCTCAGGCCTTGAGCTGTATTGCTGGAGGGTCTCTGTCTAACCCTGTCTCCTAGAGCTCCTAATAGGCCTCCCTAAATGTCCCCTGTCCTGATTTATCCCAGGACTGTGGATGGACTACTAGTTCATCCCTGTGCAGCCTGCCATGCTCAGGTGCTGTGGGATGGTGCCCTCAGTGAGGACACAGCCTATACTGGGGTCATCCTTAGCTCCTGGCTCGTCCCCCTTTATGGAGCATCTCCACTTCTCCTGCCTCCTGACAAAGCATGTATTGCACCACGTTCTCCTGAGAAGGTGATTGGAAGTCTACTGAGCTGCAGAGGGGGCACCACACAAGTCCTGGGAGGAAGGAGTTGTTCTTCTGTCTTATGGCCTGTCATCTGGAGGAGAGATGCCTTCTCACTATAGCAGTTGAACACATTTCTTTGCTGAAATAATGAAGTATGAGTCCAGTGTTCCTTGTTTCACATCATAAGCAGCAGGGTTTTTTCTAGTTGTTGGAAGAAGTGAGCTCAGAAATAATCCAAGGGTCAGTTTTCTAACATTAGGCCAAAATTGTCTTTATTTACTTTTAGAAACTTGGCCAAAGCTCAAGGCACTCTAATGTTATGTATTCTTCAGTAAACATAATTAATTGAAAACTCAAAACCACTAATATAATCTCTTCCCTTGGGACTGGTCACTGTGAACTGCTGTGTCCACCCAGAAAATCAACTTCCCTTTCTCCAGGTTTGCAGAGTAGGTGGAAAAAAAAAAAAAAAAAAGTGAATCAGTTTGATGATACAGCCACCTTGGCTTACATAGTGGTCGAAGTGTAACAAAGGTGGGTAAGAGTGGGAAGGTCAGGATTGCAAAGGGCAGGTTGTACAGAACCACTGGGTCCCTGCTGTTCAACAAGAGTTCTGTTTGTCTCTAAGGCAGCCAGGTGGGATTGTTAGGAGCAGGACATGCTGTGCACCCAAAATTCAACCACAAACCTTATATATGGGTATTAAAGCTGAACTTTAAACTCCTGTTTTACCATCTCCTCAATAAACCCTCTCTGAGGGAATACAGAGGAGCCATCTAGAGTCTCACCAAGGTCCAAGGCAGAGGCAAATAAACTTTTTAAAGTGGTGTTATAAGCCCTTCCCCAGGTGATCCAGTCTAGTACTTCATGATCTTACAACTGGAAAAATCCTGCCTGCTGTTTAATCTAATACTTAGTTTCTGTAATTGAGGACAAACATTTCTTGTCCTTAACCAGCATGGACACCATAACAGTTTATCATCTTCTTCTCTGTAACTGCAGCCTTTTATGGATGTGACATTTAGGTACTTCATGTATCATTACCCTGTGTCCTTTTGGTCTGCCCACTTCTAGATTGAACAAACTCCCGTTCTTCCATCTTACCTTATAGGTCTGTAATCTGGGTTCTTTCCAGTTGGTCTGCAGCCCTCTTGGGACCCATCTTCCAACCTCTTACTGAACATCTGAATGAGGCAGAGCATAATGATTATCCCACATATGTGTGAGATTTGTAACAGAAATATTAAGGCTGAAGTGAAGCCTGAACTGTAGTGTATGTAAACAGTGGGGGAAAAACAACAGAATGAGGATTAAAAGAATGACCCGTACTGATAATGCAGAGCACTGCTCCCAGAACTGGGCTTCTAGGATGCCATTCCTGACTGTAAAACTGAAGAATGTGTTTATGGCATGACCAAAAGACCTGTGCTCTGGTCAGGTCACAGCACAGACGAGTCATCACAAGACTCCACGTCCTGCCCAGAAAATGGCATTGAGGTTGCAGCAGTTCACATACCATTGCTTTTCCTGACAGGCCAGCAGGAAAACAAACTAGGGCAAGCAGATAATTCTCAAATCTGAAAAGTTTAGCCTGTGCTGTCGGTGGCAAGAAGGGTTCTGTGTACAGCTTAAAGCTGGTACACCTGGTTTTCTTAGTGCTTTTGGCTTCACAGTCACAGGTTGGTGGCCTTTTACTTTCTGGGGAAAAAACCTTGTCTTCTTAGCCATGTAGTTGATTGAAAGCTTCAGTATCTCATCCATTCGTTCTGCACTGACCTTCAGCAGCCCATCTGTGTGCACAGTACACTCTGCTCTCCCTCCCTTCATTCCCTGTGCAGGACTGCTCATGTTCTTATGCTTTTCCTCCTTACCAACCTCTACTTACACTGCTTCTGAGCCCTGTAGACAATAGATCAGCACTGCTCTTCCTGAATACTTGGGGATTTTGGACTGATTAGGAAGGGAGGCCCAAGCCCCTTGGAGGTTTTGATTTGATGCCCTTGCTGCTAAACGAAGTATTTCCTTCACTGAAATTTGAACCCTGAATAATTAGGCCAGTTAGTTCATCAGTGGAGGTTAGTTGAGATAGTCATGTTTCTGCACCAGTACTGAAACAGGTTAACTGAAAATACATTAACAGGTTTAGAACACAGAATAGTTTGGATAAAAATTTGATGGAGTCTTGGCTGTGAATAATTTCCATGTCCTCATATAATAACACCTGAGTGTGCACTATGGGTCATTTTGGGCTTCAGGGTCTGTTACTGTTTTGTTATAATACCAAGCAGGTACTGTTACACTCAAGGATTTGTTGGAAGACAGTTAGTTTAGGGCTGAGGGCTGATATATTCCCCCTTCTCTCTCGTAAACAACTCCAGGCAATACCTGAAGGGGAAATGGAAGAGGGAAAAAAAAAAAATCCTGCTTCTTTCAGAGCTGTCCCCATTCCCTTTCCAGCCTCTGCTGCACATTACCTTATGTGATTCATATGGAACAAAGTCAAGCAGGATTTCAGAGATAATTTCTTTAAAATTTGAGCCTACTTTGGTCTCTGCTGCTGAGTCCAACCTGCCTCCTGGACTTGATGGGTTTTGAACCAAGTGCACATATATTAGAGAATTTAAAAAGCACAGTGGGATTCAGCCTCTATTATCTAGGAGCCGTAAGTAAAGGCAATCCACAGCTGAATGCAGGGAAATGGAGAAAAACAGAAGCAAACTCACTCCTGTAAGCACCAGATTTCGTGCAGCGGAGTAAGTCTGTGAAGCTCAGCACTATCACACTGATGTACCTTGGCTGTGAAAGTACACAGTGTGGGTGTCATCTGTTGGCAGTGCCTGTTCCCTCCTAGTGTGACCATCATGGTGTAAAGTCCTTTTGGCGGATCAGCCCTGGGAACATGGCACTGGGCCGAAGACGCTAAACTGGAACATGCTGGCTCCTGCTCTAAGAACAAGAGCAGTCTGAACTTTCATTAGAAACACCCTGAGCCATGCTTTCAGGGGCCAGGGCACTGCTTGAGCAGGTGATGCTCTTGGTCCCACTCCTTTCTCCAGACTTTTTTTAATGTTCTGTGATCGGGATACAAGGCAGCTGGCCTCTGTGCCTTCTGGCTTACTTCCTTCACATCTTATTGATTAGAGTCTGCTTCAAGAGTTGCTCATTAACCCTCAGAGAGAAAAGTCCTGTGTGAACACAATTTTTTGCTTGATACAGAAAGCATCCCAGTCCTTACTGGGAAGATGCAGCAGAACAGCTCTGAAGAACTGCTCTGAAGCATGCTCAGGATGTTGCCTTTAGATTACTGTAGCACAGAGTCCCCCAGCATAACAAAGATCTGAGCACAAGAGATTAGCAGAGAAACCAGGCTTCAGGGCTTGTTTTGATTTCTGCTGCAGCCTAACACACCGCACATCGGGGAGCAGGGCACGGAGACACTTTGTTCTCATATCTTTCAAAGTCAATCAGTTGCATAATATGAAACACAGAGGCAGCAGGAACGTGACCAAGTGCAGAGAGGAAACACATCAAACACTTTATTGTGGCTATGGGAAGTGTGAGCCAGGCCTCTCTCTATCCAATTTATCTTTCCCAAACTGCCTTTTGAGCCTGTTTTGCATCAGCTGCCTGTCACTCTAAATACAGCTCAGATTGCAAGGTACTTCCCTGGAGCCCTTGTCTATTAGAACAGGAGAAGTAAGCACCCCCAGAAGCCTCCGGACTATTTTGGAGACTTCAAATGAGCCACTTCCTCTGCATTATACTCACAGCAGGGCAGGGATTGCTCAGGATCTGTGCAGGGCTGCATGCTGTGCAGAGCGTGGTTAGGAGCAGCATGTGTGTGAGACAGGTGAGAGACAGCACCAGGGCAGGGTTTCACCCTGGCCTTCCTATTCAAATGACTGGACTCTGAGGGGGGAAATGGCCTTTTTTCTTAAGATAAAGCTTAAACTCAGGGCTCCTGCAGCTTGCAAGAGGTGTCTAGGCAACTAGTTCAGTGAGGTGCAAGAGGGTTTCTTTCTGTGTGTGTGTGTCCTCATACAACCAAGAGTACTTGTTGCACAATCTGAAGGAATGGGAGCACCAGGGATCCAAGTATGGTAGCCTGAGATCTTGGGTGTTTCCCCTTTTGAACCTTCTGCTTCTTTCTCATCAACAAGTGCTTAAAAATTTTACAGATCCATTGTGCTTATTCAGGGATTGAGCTGCAGATGCACTAGGCCACATCAGAAGGGACAGACACTCTGAACGTGGCAGAAATTGCAGTACCCTGAGGGTGAGCCCGAAAAAAGCCATACGTGTTTCTGTACACATCTGTCTCCGATAAGGGAGAAATGCCTCATGGATGCTGACTTAGAAAATGACAGAAAACCAGTCTGTTCTCTCCCAGCGAAAGGTTTGATGTCATGGTTTGCCAGATACTCTGCACACCTGCTGACAGCTAAGCCCCATATATTTTGGTTGGAGGAAGCAGGGTTACAAGGTGAACAGCAGTAAGGTATGTTGAAGGAAGAGGGAGCAAAAATAAATCACTCCAGTATGAAGCCTTCCAGGCATCTGTGACTGTCATAGGCAATTTGCTTTTTTGCCTAACAAACAGCAAGAGCATTTGCTGTTGAAAGCATGTCTGAAAGCTGTGGGAGTGTATAATGACAGCGAGGGGCTTCTGGGCTTTCTTGCTCTACTTTGTAAATTCATTTCTCATCCTTGTTATATTAGCATTATTTTTAGCTGCTCTTACTCAGAACATAAGTGATTCTCCATGATGCATCTCAAGACAAGATAACAGTAAAGACAGTTAGGATCATGCTGGAGGCCTGTGTCTGGCACAGCTCCCCTAGAGATCCTACCACACTGCCCCAAAGCACTGAGGCATTGCCTTTGGCTCACCGACCTCCCTTGCAGGTCAGCAGGGCCACTCAGCACATGCACATGCTCCCTCCAGAGGCAGCTGAGTGTCCCTAGAGACCCTTGGCTGCTGGACAGCGTTCCCAAGGATTGTCTTGTCCAGATGCTGTGGGACATGCCCTCCTTCCCACGGTTCATCTCTGAGGCCTCTCCTCACGTAGCTTCCTGTCCCCTCTGTACATCACTCGCCATTCTTCTTCTTCCCGGCTCTCATGACCCCTGCCTTTTCCATTCCTGGCTAGCGTGGCTCCATCCTATTTCTCAGGAATTCCCTTCATAGGCACCTCAAGATGCTGCTGTTCACAGGAAAAGGGAATACAGATGGGGACCGCTGGCGGCAAAGGGATAGGAAATGTCTCACGGATCTGAGGTGAATGCACAGTGCAGTGTGGTCATGGTGTGAGGCTGTCTCAGTGACAGAGGGAGAGAATAAGCAACGCCCAGGGAGGATTTGCTGGCTGATGGGATATTAGACATGTTTTTTATGGGCATCTAGTGCTCTGTGTAACAACCCAGGGTCTGTGTCTGGGAATCCTTTCCAGGTGGGACAAGCCCATGAAATGAGGCTGAGTGGCAATCTCATGTGAGGGTTTGGCAGGTGAGGTTTAGCTGGGCTGACTGGGACTGCAGCATTATTTCACAAAATTTGTCTCAAATTGCAATGTCCTATGATGTATAAATAAGATAAACACTCTGTATTTATGACATATAAGATGCTCTGTACATGGTGCCAGTCAATTCATACCGTGATCATGGTGAACAGTGTAACTCCTTTCAGTGTCATGCATGTCCTTAGAGCTGGCTTGTCTCTCCAGTGATCAGAAACAGTGCCCAGGTCCATAACGTACCTTTGTGGCTCCATCTCTAAGATTATCCAAAGCAGTATCTCCTTTGATATTTTGCATTATATCCTTGGGACCACACGTCCTATGTGGATGACAGTTTAGGATTGCTTCAGTGGTGTTGGTTGGATTCTTGTATGATCCAAGTAATCCTGTGCTAGATGAGCCAGTTATGGATACTGGAGGCTTGATTCAAAACAGGTGCAGAAGCCCATATTTTTTCCTTTTGTGTTAAAACTTATTTCCAGCTGAAACACTAAAGCATGAATGTGCCTTGGGATAGCAGCTTGCAGGAGGCTCACCTGCTGAGCCAGTAATTGCAGTCTTTAGCATCCAGCCTGCATCTGGAGTACCAGAAAGACTGGCAAACACGGTTTCAGAAGAGACAGTAAGATAGCCACTTGCATCCTGCTGAGAAGTTCAGAGGGATAAAATGTAACAACATGAAGCATTTATTTCTTTTTTGGGGAAAAGCAGAAATTTCTAAATGGTAAGGCATTAAATGTTGTCACTCTCAGCGTGGTGCTGGGAGCATCAGCTGCAAGGCCACGTGCCATAGATTTTGCTCTCAGCTCCTTCTCTCGCTTTTTTCTTTTTAATTCTCCCTCCGTGGCACAGTGAAACTCAGGTCTGCTTGGATTTTCAGCACTGCTGTAACATAAATTTTGAATGGCAAGAGGTCCTGACAAAACAGAGCTCAGCAAGCAGTGACTGTTTTCCAGTGGTCTCTCTGTTACGTGCTGTGTGCATGCCTGTGCAACCAGCCTCTGTAGCAAGTCACTTGTTCCCAATGCAGCAATCCCACATTTTTCTACATTGGATATTTGCCATTTGCAATTTCATTTGTCCAATCCACCTCTAAGACACAGGTCAAGAAACTTCACGGTAAGATCAACTGTTGCCAGTGTTTCCTCTTACTGCTGCCTTTTTGTGAGTGGTAAACTAGATGCAGATTAGGGCTGACTGATCAGTTGAATACCTGACACCTTTTTGAACTCCGTCTCAGGCTGGGGCCACAGGAAGAGCATTTACTTCTATTCCAAGTTACCTCAGCCATTGTATGCAGCAGGCTGCCATCGCAGTGCTTTTGAAAAGATGCTGTTTCTCTGCTGCAGCTGCTTGTCCTTGCTTTTGTGTTTCTTTAGCCTGCAATCATGATGCTTGCCACCCCATTCACAGATGTGTCAGACATCACTTTTTAAATTACAGGCATACTCTTGAGACAAGCATTGACAGATGCTTGCTGCTTCCAAGCTGTTTTTTTTTTAAGCGGACTTAGAGAATTCAACAACTAAACTGTGACCAGAGCAGTAAGCAATGAGCTTAGGATGCTGAGCCATGACCTCACTGACAAAATGTCCCCTAGGATTTGCACTAGTCAATAAAGCTCTACCCTTTGTTCCCTGGCATAGGCCCTTGTGGTCTGGCAGCTCTAATCCTGCTCAGCTGCCACTAGAAAGATAAGAGGGAAGGGAGGAAGAAAGGTCCCTCTGAGGTTAAGACAGTAGGTCCCATTAGATCTGCAGTGATGAAAGATTTAGCCTTGCAGCTTGTAACTTCACTCCTCCAGTAACTGTCTAGGCAGAAGATGGCTCAATCACATTAAAAGGTTGGGCTTTTTAAAGCTGTAAAACAGAAATCACTGCACAGCTGGGTTGCTAAGGTGCTCAAGGCATGAGGAGTGGTTTTGTTGCACACTAAACATAAAGATGTCTTAATTTCTGACACATCAGCCCTCTTCCTGCCTCGCTTTGTGCCTCCTCCTCCTCTATACCATAGGGCACCTTCAGGTTAAGCAATCAGCCCACGAGTGAAAGGTGTGCACAAACCTCTGTAAGCTCTCGTGGTGATGGGCCCCCAAGGTCAGTCTGAGCACATCACAGCTCCTGGCTTGATAGGGAGCTTCCCAGTGAGCTTCAAATAGCACCTGCAAACCACTTGCAAAGAACATGAAGGAACATACAGTTGTGTATTTAAACCAACAGCAGCTACATTTGTGCTGCACTATATCAGATCAAAATGCGGAGTGAAAATACTTTGGCCTGGTTGCTGGCAGGGGTGAAGTTGTTCACTGTGAGCAGCCAGTGGTGTTTATGTCACTAGAGCCACCTTTGCTCAGCAGGAGCAGCACCCAGCTCTCAGGCACTGTGCTTCAGCCAGGGTGTGTGGGCTCAGGAGGGGCTGGCAGCACACAGGCAGGACAAGGACAGGCACTCCCAGGCACAGAAGCAGCAGTGGCAGCATTGGGGTCTGGCACTGGGAGACTTGCAAGGGGGCTGCAGGCAGTCCTGACACACAGTGCAAGGGTCTGCTCAATGTCCATTGTGCCCTTGCCTGGGGCTACTCAGCCCTGGGGATCATCCACACGGTCTTATGTCAACTAAGCGCAACTGGCTTGCACTAATATTGTTGGAGGAATAGGCCAAAGAGCTCTCAGGACAAAGCATGGTTTATTTTAGAATACATTTAGAATACGTTCATACATTTTAGAATAAAAGGATATTGGAAGAAAGCCATGCTTTCTTTTCTTCCCACAGCATTCTCCTGGAGAAGCTGACAGCCCATGGCTTGGACAGGTGCACTTTTCACTGGGTTAAAAACTGGCTGGTTGGCTGGGCCGAGAGAGTGGTGGTGAATGGTGCTGCATCCCCCTGGCAGCCGGTCACCAGTGGGGTTCCCCAAGATGCAGTCTTGGGGCCAGTTCTGTTTAATATATTTATCAAGTATCTGGATGAAGAGATCAAGCGCACCCTCAGCAAGATCACAGATGACACCAAGCTGGGCAGGAATGTTGATCTGCTGAAGGGTAGGAAGGCTCTGCAGAGGCATCAGGACAGACTGGATCGATGGGCCAAGCCCAACAGCGTGAAGTTCAAAAAGGCAAAGTGTCAACTCCTGCACTTTGGTTACAGCAATCCCAGGCAGTGCTACAGGCTGCTGGAAGAGTGGCTGATGTGGAAAAGGACTTGGGGGTGCTGTTGAGGCTGAACATGATCTGGGTGTGCCCAAGTGGGCAAGAAGGCCAATGGCATCCTGATCTGAAAGAAAAATAGGGTGGCCAGCAGGCCCAGGACAGTGATCATCCCCCTGTACTCAGCACTTGAATCCTGAGTTCAGTTTTGGGCCCTTCACTACAAGAAGGATACTGAGGTGCTGGAGCAAGTCCAGAGAAGGGCAACGGAGGTGGAGCACAGGTCATATAAGAAATGGCTGAGGCAGCTGGGGGCGTTTAGCCTGGAGAAAAAGAGGCTCAGGGCTGACCTTGTCACTCTCTACAACTACCTGGAAGGAGGTTGTAGACAGGAGGGGGTTGGTCTCTTCTTCCAGGCAACCAGCAGCAGAACAGGAGGAAATGGCCTCAAGCTGTGCCAGGGGAGGTTCAGCTGGATATCAGGAAGAATTTCTTCACTGATAGGGTGGTTAAGCACTGGAACAAGTTGCCCAAGGAAGTGGTGGAGTCACTATCCCTAGAGGTGTTCAAGAAATGCCTGGACTTAACACTTAATGCTATGTTTTACTTGGCATCATGGTGTTGGGTCAAAGGTTGGATTCGATAATCTGGGAGGTCTTTTCCAACCTTAACGATTCTGTGATTCTCTAAGAGCGGGTGAGCTGTAAAGTCACGGAGCTGGTAACATGTTTATCGGTGCAGGAGCACTATTAGTATAGACGACAGCAAGCTTGTTTGAAAAAGGTGGTGATGTAATTGATACCAGCTGATGTGATTGAATGGAAAAAATAGACCTTTTCTAATGAGCTTAATAGTTTTTTTATGAGGGAGTTACAGTGGTGAAATAGATGTATAAGTGAATATGACTTGCTATCAATATTTGGCTTCAAATGTCATAAAGTCCACATTAAATGGACTAAAAGTGGCTAAATGAGACATTTCAAAGTGGTTTTAGTGTTTAGAAAGCATCAGTGAACAGCCATATGTTGACTTGGTTTGTAGTCCAGTGTTATTCAAAACTGTCTTAGTGATTAGCAGGAAATGTTTAAGGGGCTGTTAATCAAAATGGATGATGAGACAGATTTGGGAAATTGGAAGGCGAGTTACTCAAATCATAGCTTTTTCTGTGGTCTGATGCCCATAAACAACAATAGCCAGACAAAAAACCCCACCCAAACACAACTTATTTCATTAGCAAATGCAAACCAGGAGAGGAAAAAAACCCACCCATTTGGGCTGAACAAAATCCTTCCTTTGATACAAGATGAAATATTTCCTTCAGGGTAGTAACAGAAGAAGTAAGCAACCCAAAAACTGAGGGCTGAAGCAAAGAAAAACCCAACAACTCCCACCACCCCCTTCAAACAATTAGGAAATTCCAAGCCCCTAGAAATTACAAAAGTCCACTGATGTTGTAGGTGCCCATAGAAGTAGGAAACACCTGAGGGCGTGGCAAAATTGTATGACTGTATGTTTGGTTGTATGGACTGTGTGAAGTTGGGAGCTAAGGAATGTGCTGAATGAATGTACTAACGTTTACAGAGCATCATTTCAGAGAGGAGCAGGCTCAACAAGAAACTAGGACAGCAAAACAAAGCTGCTTTGCCTTTAAAAGTTCACTTTTGCCTTGTGCAAGAGAAGCAGGAGATTGACTGGGTCAGCCTGGAGATACATCCACTCAAGAAGGTTTCCGTGTGAGCAGCAAATTAACCATGTTGCAGAATGGTGAGTCATCCCTCTCTCAGGACGAATTTGGGAAGAGATGCTTTCTGCTCAAAGGCTGCCTCTGGGGGCTGTTTGCAAGGGCCATGTCTGTGGTCATGCGTGAAGTCAGGTGGTGCACCGCAGAGACATGGGAAAGGACAATTTCCTCAGAGTATACTGTGAAACAGAGTTTCTGGGAATCCCAGGGCTGGCTGGGGGACCCTATGGGGAAAATGTGGCTTTTAGAGGGGTCAGGCCACAGTCAGTGCCCTGGGACAGGAAACATGGCTGCATGCAGTGTCAGGCACAGGCACGTGCTGAGTTCATTCACCCAAATTCAGAGCTAAATGGTCCTTCCAGGACTCTCTGCTCCCAGCTCATTAGCTATTATTCACTGAAACCACGTATCTACATGAATAAGATACAACCCTCGGCACTGAAAGGAAATCTTACCCTCTAACAGGTGTACTGGAGAAGAAATCAATGGCGGGCAGTTGCACTGGAAGGGATTTTGTGCGGAGTGCTTGGGGCTGGAGTACAGGGGAAGCAAATCAGGGAGTTCAGCACAGCTCCAGGCCCACTCCCCACACAAAGCTCTGCTTCAGGGCCACTCAACTGGGCAGAAATGTCACCGGAGCAGCTGATCATGCAGGGCTTCAGCCTGGGGCCTTGGGGGCCAGTGCCACCCAGGGTGGTGCTTCTCAGTTGAGTGGGAGCTGCTCCAGTTCCTCAGAAATGCTGTCTGCCAGACGTGTATTGGGATGGGAATGCCCATGGGAAAGATGGGCAGTGCCTTGCCCAGTGTCCCTCTGTGCACCAGGGTATTTGCCAGCCCAATCCCAAGATGCTTGGCTGGCTTTGTAAGATGTGAAGAGGGGGAAGAGTGGGTCACTGAGCCTCTGCAAGGAGGACTGGGGAAGGTATCTGTGACAGGAGAGGTTGTGGCCCAGCAGCACATCCTCACAGCTCCCATGTCACACCCTCTCAGTTTGCAGTGACGCAGAGCAGCATCTTCCCTGTGTGCTCACATCCCACGACATGCTGCTCGGAGATGAGAAGGGATGAGGCAGGAGGGCAACAGCCTGTAGTAGCTCAGCTCTGGGCAGTGACCATGGAAGCAGCGTTCCCATGCTCCCTGCCTCCTCCCACGGCCTGCCTCTTGGCTGCAGCCAAGCCGAGGGACACATCCCACACTCACTTGTGTACGGGGGTGAGCACACGCGTGTGACGTTTTTCCCTAAAAGTGGTGGTGGGAGGGAAAGCTCCAATTCACAGCCTCCTCTCTAGCTGCCTGGGGAGGCAGGGTGTGGGATGCAGCAGGGATGAGTGGGTGGGGGACAAGGGATGCCATGGCGGGTACCGCAGACGTTTATGATTGTGCTGGCTCTGTGAGCCCCTGGATGCCTCCAAAGCACCACAATGCCAAGGGATGGACTAGCCAGGGAGCCCCCACCCCCAGCCCATCCTCACTGCTGAGTTCCCCACGCTGCAGGTGAAGCGAGGCACAGATGACGTGACAGGCGTAAAACGTGGCATGAGCTGCCGCTTCCCTAACTGGCAGGGAGGAGGAGGAGGAGATTTTGGTATTGAGCACAGCACAGTCTGTACCCTGTGAGAAGAGGCTTGACTATGACGGTGAGAGATGGAAGGGAGTGCTTTAGATTGGGGACCAGCTGGAGCAGCTGAGAGGATATTAAACTGCAACAGCTGGAAAACACAGCTTAGAGGAGAAACAATACACAAGCCCAAACTCCTCACATGAGGGCCAGAGTGAACCAGCCTGTGTTAATGAACTGGAAAAAGGGAAATTTCAACTGCAGAATTTCTAGGAGCCTGCATACCCAGTCTAGGGAGGATGCTCTTATTTGCAAAGCCCTTTGGGCTGGCTGTTGTGATGGCAGTGTTAGAAATTTCCAGTTAGAGCCTGCTCACACAGAATTTGGGGGGTGCAGAAGGTGACCTGATGTTGACACCAGCAGCATTTCAGTATCATTAGAGCCATGAAGCAAACATGCTTACAATCCATAGCAAAGTGTGACATTCCTAAATCAGTTTACACAATAATTTGCAGAGAATCTGCAGAATTTTTGTGTTCTGCACAGAAGCTCACTGCCCTAGCAGGCAGCCTTCGGGACCTTCCCGAGGCAGGTGGTCTGGCTCTGGTCTGCAGACACTTTGACCATGTCTGCCATCTGAGCTTGTGAATTGCTTGAATGAAAGTGCAGCATTTGCACATGGCCAGCAGTAACATTGCACAAGTTTGAGATTAAAATTAATTAAATATTTAGCAAATAATTAGTTAAGTTTTTTCCTGTTGGCCATATTCTGCCCTTTGACTTCTCATGTCCCCATACAGAAGACATCAGAGAGTTTTGGCACCAATGCTGCCAGTGCTCAGTTGCTTCATACAGATCCACCCAAATTCTGTCAATTCATTAACACAGAAAAGACAAGGGGATTCACTCAGTAAAAATTTTACACTGCCCTGAGCTGGAACTGGTTTTTAATTGGAACAGTGCAGGATTTGCAGGCACATTGCCTCAGGTTTGGCAGCATGATGGTTTTCCTAAAAGTGTTTTACAGTTAATTAGAGCACTGCCTTTCAGCACAGTTAATGACCTGAGAGGATGCAGTACGCCAAGGCAGGTACTCATCCGGGATTTGGGTTGTGTGTGCTGCTGGCTGTAGGCTCTAGAGACACAGGAGTGAAAAACTCATCCTGCAACTTCTGAGGTCATGGGCAAAGTATTGAAAGGTTTCTAGGAGAGGGGACATAGCAGTGGGTAGCGTGGGCAGACAGCCTGCTGCTGATCAAAAGCTTCTTTATTTCACAGCAGGAGCAAGACTTAAAATGCAGAAGACCATATGCACGTCCGTCTGCCCAAAGCTTTCCCCTCTTTTATAATGATGGTACGGGCTGTGCTGAGCTGCAACTCAATAAATATCAGCCAATTTTCTCTCTCCAGAGGGGCAACTGCCTTCTGTACCATCCAAGATCTGAGGACAAGTGGTGTAGCTGAAGTCATTTTGTTTTTCTTGGGACTACAGGAGAGCCAGGCAGTGCAGTGTTTGGTCACCACCAAACACCCCCACAGCCAGGTGTCTCATGAGTCCATTCTTTAGCACCAGGTACACTCAACACTGCTTCAGAGTCCTCTTTGGGCAGGCACAGTTATGTCTGTTGTTTTACTTACACATCTTTCTTTGGGGATTCCCGAGTCCCAAGGTCTGGCTTTTGATTAGGGACAAGTGCAACTGGAGAAGTAAGGTATTGCAGGAATACCCCATCTAAGGCAGACGTGTTGCCAACCTCCTGAATTTCTTTTCTCCACCCATGTACGTGAGCTGTCCTCAAATCTTTGTGCTGAGACACGCACATTTTATATTCCAATAGTGATATGCTTTTCAGAGCTTTTGTTTCAGCCTCACCAAAAGTATATATTCATATGACTCTAGAATAAAACAGGACAGTCTCATCTGCCTGAGTAGTTTTATGGTGAATTTACATTCTTCTTTCCTTAAGAGCTCTGTTTTCTCCATTTGTTGGGATTACAGGAACCTTTTGTGTTTAAAATTTTTGTCCCTTTTTTTCTCCAGGTTACTTTAAATAGAAGAGGAAAGGAAATGAACAGAGGAGCCAGCAAAGCTCATCTCGCTTCTCAGAATTGATTCTCTGATCCTTTTTACTATCTGTGCACCCCCTGAAAATCTCCTCTATATTTCTATCTGCACCATTCCAACTTCCTGCAATAGAGGAAAGTCCCTGAAGCTTTTTCAGCCCTTTTAAAAGAATCCACCTCTGCAGCCAGACACCAAGCTTCATTTCTGGTAAGGTTTTCAATCTCACTCACTCCTTTGTCTGGGTTTATACGTCAGCCTCTTCCTCTTGGGTGGGCAAAAAGGGGACGGGTGCTGCTGCTGCGCTGACTCCTGACTGGGTCACCCAGTGCTGCTGGGCTGTCTGGGCTAGGCTATAAAACAGAGCCAAGGCAGCGCAGCTGGCTCAGAGACCAGACTGAATTCTGCAGTCGGCGCAGGACCCGTGCGCAGCCTCTGCCGCCTCCTGCTTTGTTGTTTTTCCTGGAATACGGAACCGACCCCTGGAGCAAGATGTGCAAGGGACTCGCTGCACTGCCAGCCACTTGCTTAAAAAGGTACTGTTTATTTCTGAGCATCTGGTAATGGTCTTGTTAGCCTGGAGATGCGCTGATGCATTGCGCTTTGTGTCTGAAGCAGAAAAGACAGATTTGGCTCTGATTATTTTGTAAGATTACATACAAATGATTGCTTAGAGGCTTTTGAGGGCTTTTTTTCTGTTAGAAGCAGGATTTCAGAAAGGTTTCGGACTGAGCTGCGGGAACCCTAAACCCATTCTTTCCATCAGCAAAACAAGGAGCTCTTAGCATTGGTGTATTTTTATATTCCTGTCAGCTGTTTCTGCTGCAAGCTTTGCACTCCTTTTCTCCTTTGAATTCTCACACTGATGATTTTTTTTTCTTGATTTTTTGAGGGGGAAGCAAGGCAGACAGGATAAAAATTAGGGATTATCCCCCAAAATGCGTCCCAAATGCAGAAACCCAGACTGGCAGGACCAGAGACCCGTCTGCCAGCAGGCAGGGATGTGAACCAGCCCAGGGCACTGTGGATCTGGATGGGGCATCAGCCGGTGTGGGGTCAGTGCGAGTTCCCCGAGTGTGCAGCGATGGTGAGGGGCCAGGTCAGGCTCTACCCCCGGTGCACAGCACCGTTGGGCTGGTGTGGGGCTCATCATACACCCACAGTGCAGTGCCAGTCAGGATGGGCTGAGCTGCACCCCTGCCGTGGGTGCAGGATCTGGCTGCATCCCAGTGTGCGGGACCGTCCAGGCACTCCTGCAGTGGCAGAGCCTGCCACATCCCTAAGCACAGCCTCGGCTGCATGGGCTGCCCCACAGCCCAGTGTGAGGGGTCTCTGTGCCTGCAAGGCAGTTGTGACCTCTCCTGGAAGGGTGTTACTCCTTTTCAGGTGCTGTGGGCCCTGGAGATCCCCAGCAGGGTGGCACAATGCTCCCTGCTTACCAAGCCCATGTAAACTTGCACGAGTCTGTGGTGCAGCACTGCTTTTCCACCCGCTCGTGCCCTCAACAGCACTCCTGAGGCTGCTTCCCAGCAGCTCTGCAATGGGTTGGGAAAATGCAAGCAGAGACTCAGCTGGTTCCCATCTGGGGGGAAAAAGCTCCTTGTTCATGATTGGATTTGAAAACAGGTGCTGAAAATGCAAGGAAAAAAATATTGATGCCCTCCACTCCAATTTGCAGGAACATTTGATGGAGATGGAAAAAAAAAATTTGAAAAAATTCAAAGGAAAATAGTTCACATCTTTTAAGCACCTCTGTCCAGGATTCCTGAAAAAAACCCCTCTCTCCCAGAAGGCTGCAGGACTCAAAGCAAGCAGCAGTGTCTTGTTTCCTCCTGCTCCTGCCTTCCTGCAGACTTGAGTGGTCTCCTTCCCCTGGGGCAAGAAGCATGACAGCACCATGCAGCCTGATCCTGGCAGCACAGAGTCCCCATGTCTGCCAGGGCAGAGCCTGAATGTTGGCCCTGGCCACATGCACCCTGCTCTAGAGCAGCTGTGAGTTTCCTTTGCTCTCACTGGAGGGCTGGATTTGAGCAAGCAGTGAGATAAGATATGGCCAGGATGGCTGACAGGGTGCTACAGCTGGAGCAGAGAGCAGTGCTGGGAGTCTGAGCAGCTACCAGAGCTCAGCCCTGTGGTACAGCCTCTTGCTTTTTTCCAGGCTCAGATCTGATGAGCAGGAGAAGAATTTCCTGCTTGTATTATCATTGCACCCTGCGACAGGCCAGGGCTTGCACACCTGAGCAAGCAGGAATGATTTACCCACCCCTCATTCTTAAACTGGAAGAAAACCCAGAGAGATACCAAGGCCAATACCAGCTGCTGCTGCCAGGAGATGATTGTCCTGAGCATGCTAGAAGGCGAAACAAAATTAAGAATACGTCCTCAGAGGAGCTTGCTGTGGAGCAAGGGAGTAGCTTGTCAGTGTGGGCTGGTCGTTGTGAAACTTTTGGCTCATCCCCTGATCTCACCCCACAATCCTGCTCCAAGCCCTTGTCTTCCTCCCTTCCCTCTCTGTCATGGGCAGCCTCTTGGTGGACTGGCCTGGCATGGCCCTGCTGTTCCTGTAGCTGGGTGATGAGGTGGGGACATGGCAAGGGCTGCAGGAAAGGATTAGTAAGGGTGTAAGAAGCAGTCCTTGGTAGCTGGGCAAATCAGCTCAAGCAGAAGTGACACACACAGCATGGGGATGCCTTTCTATCACAATATTTTAACTGGAAAGAGTAGGAAAACAGCAGCTTGTCCCCCTTTGCCAGCCCTGACTCCAGGCTGATCTCAGCAAGGAAATGGTGCTGTTAAATATGAAAAATTGCTTCTTTGACATCGTTGTATTTGTCTAGAAACAGAAATGTGCATTATGTGAGGAGTGTAAAGTCAGCAGTGGAGTCACCAGCAGTGACCTGCATTGGTGTCACTGAGTAATGCTGAGGGAGCCTGTGCAGCGAGGAGGCTGCAGAGGGAGTGTAACGCATTACCTTCATCTAGTTCTTGATTTGTTTCTTTCAGTGCCAAAGACATGAAGCACCGTCTGGGTTTCTTGCTGCAGAAGTCAGACTCCTGTGACTATAGCTCTTCCCAGGGCAAGAAGGAGAAGATATCTTCAAGCCAGAGGTAAGAGCAGATGCTGTCATGTAGGTAAGCATGTTGTTTACTGCCTCATCAAGATGGGCTCCGTTAGTGTTTCTGCTGCTGCTTCCTAGTTCCTCCTGAACACCTGTGTTTGACTCTGGTGTGGCAATAGTCCTCAAGTGTTGACAATCCCTTTTCATGAAGAGGGTTGAACTAGAGATCCATTTATGCCAACACTTCTGTGATTCAATGTCTGTGTGCATGTGGGAAGGTGTGTGCCATCTCCTGGGCAGAGGAATAACACCATCCCAGACCCAATGTGACTGGACACATTGCAGAATTGACTGGACACATTGCAGAATCAGCATCGTTGTCTCTCGGAGCTGGATTTGTGCAGTGGTCCACACAACTGCAGGGAGGTGCTGACACAGAAAACAGAGTGAGCAGCCTGCCAGGGTGTCACTGGTGCAAGGTTCTGGTGTTCTGTCCAAAGAGGACTCCAAAGGCTCCTGGAATAGATGAGCCCTAGATGTTCTAGTATGGCAGGGGGAAGGAATGCAGGATGTGTTCACACATTCCCCATATGTTTCTAGTTCTCACATTCCTCTCTCTTCCACATAACTACTGTTTCCCTGACATATTAGAGAAATCAGCTCTTTGGAGTTCACTGATATGACCTGTAAGAGTGGTTCCAGGTCTGTGCTCCAGCAAGAGATGCAGCCTCCCACAAAATAAACATAAATTCCACAACAATTTTTCCAGGAAATTTCCTTTTCAGCCCATGGCTGGTGATAGGAATTGCTACCCAAAATTTCTGTAGATTAGATCTGGGATCCCCAGGGGTATCTGTAAAGCAAGCAGGCATTTCATTCTTGGTCTCTAGTGTATGCTTTTACAACAATCAGGGAAAAATATTTTCTAATGGTACTGAGCAAAAAACCAAATTTGTCCCTTCTGTACTCCCTTTAACTCCTCCCTGTGTTTCTCCCTTTATCTCCTTTTAGGCTTAGCCAAGAGGAAGTCAGAAAGTGGGCAGACTCTTTGGAAAACTTGATCCATCATGAGAGTAAGTAAAGAGGGCCCTTATGTTCCCTGCAGTGAGTGTGCTGTGAGGAGTCCTGGGAGGGGACATGGGATGTTACCTTATGCCTCTTAGGAGCACACAAGATCTGCTTTGGCCACGCAGACCTCTGGAAGGGGTGGTGAAGGGTCCTCTTGCTCAGATCCAAGACAAGGGTCAATCCCAACAAATCATGTGTGGTTTTGACCTACTGCTGATCTGTCCCATTTTTGAAGGCAACTGACATAGCCCATGGCCCATGTGTAAGGGGAGGGCAAGATTGGGGCACGTAGTTTGTGATGGGTTAAACAAGAATGAAAAAGTGGAGATATTGTTTGCAGCTGAGCCCCTGGGAGACTTTGTCTTCCCAGCAGTTCTGGGCTTCACTGATGTCCTTGAGGTTTCCTTCACGTGGTTCCCATGGCCTGAGACCTTGAGGAGTGCGTTGTCTGTCTCCTCAGGGCCTCATGGGAACACACAAGTTGCTTGTGTTCTCCTGGCTGAGACACTGAAGGTCACAGTGGGGGAGCAGGCAGCTGAGGTCCCATGTGTCATCCCCACGGGACTATGAATTCCAGCCTCACACATCATGCATGAGTGACTGCCGTGGAGGCAGTAGCTGTCCCCGCTGCTAGACCCAGGGGAACTCCTCATTCAGCTCTGCCAAGGAGAACCCAGAATCACTGTTTTCTGGGATTCATGGGTATGACTGTCCAGGAACAACACTCTTACCTGATCTAGTTTTCCTTTAAACAATCCATAGGAGGACTGGCTGCTTTCCGTGCGTTTCTCAAATCTGAGTACAGCGAGGAAAACATCGAGTTCTGGGTCAGTTGTGAGGACTACAAGAAAACCAAGTCACCAGCCAAGCTCAGCCCCAAGGCCAGAAAGATCTATGATGAGTTCATCTCAGTGCAGGCCACAAAAGAGGTAGGTGAACAGAACATTTCCTGGGCAAAGGTATCACCCTCAATTCCAAACCAGGCCAGCAGTACTGGGATGTAGAGACTGGTAGTTTCACAAGAGAGGAAGGGTTCTGCTTCTCTGCTTGTTAGCAAGGAAATGGTGTCATTTTTATTGCTTTTGCGTTAAACTTGGATAGAGAGAAAGTGTGTTTAGATACAACCACGTGGCCATTCCATGTGCACACTCAAATGTGAGAAGCCCAAGAGGACTATGATTCCCAGTGTTCCAGCTGCTCCCATGCAGTTCGAGTTTCCTGACTGGCTGCATCCCAGAGGGATGTGTGTCAGTCACCCCAACAGTTCTTCTGGCAGCAGGGATGCATTGGTGTCCAGCTGCACAGATTCTGCCAAGGCAAAGGGTGTCAACCATTTCAGACAACAGCTCACCAAGCACACTTGGTGGAGAGAAACTTGGGTTTTCCCTTTCCTGTGCCAGCCACTTCTGGGACAGGTTCTACTTACACTGTCCCTTTGGCCCACAGGTGAACTTGGATTCATGCACACGGGAGAAGACAAGCCACAATATGCTGGAGCCTACACTGTCCTGCTTTGATGAGGCTCAGAGAAAAATATTCACCCTCATGGAAAAGGATTCTTACCGCCGTTTCCTCAAGTCCCCTTACTACCTGGACTTGGTCAGCCCACCTGGGGCTGGCTGTGGGCCTGAAAACTGCAAGAGAAACCACACTCACACCTTAGACTGCAACTCCAACATCATCTCTCAGTGTGCCTGAACCTGCAAGCAAGGCAGGTGCGGGCTGGGCTCTCGCAAGAATATATGGCAGCAAAAGCATTCATTGGCATGAAGCAACAGAGCTGTCTCCAATAGCTGTCTAATGTCCCAGTTGTATCCCATGTCATGCAACAGCCAGCGTTTGTAACCCAATCCAGGCTCAGTTTGTGTCGCAAACCCTCCTCTGACTCGGTCGGTGCAGGAGTGCTGGGGTCTGTGTCTGACGGGAGGGCTGGGTGCGCTCACCGTGCCCGCTGTGGGTCTGGTGAGCCCTGCGAGCCCAGGTGGGCGCTGGGAGCTCATGCCCAGCCCTGGCACTGCCCGCCCAGGGACCAGACTTGCAGTGTCACCCCGTGACACCCAGCAAGGAACAGGGCAGAGAGGAAGCCCAGGGAAGCGTCGGGGACTGTGATCTCCCCTTTCTAATCTGCAAAAGCTTAGGTGAGAAGGACTTGCTCTGGTGCTTAGCTGTTCATATAACTCCCAAATGTGTTTAGGCTGTCAGAAGTGTTTGCTCAGAGCTCAGGCTGTGCTGCATTGCAGTAATCAGGCATAGGAAGAGCTCCTGCTCGTTCTCAAAGGGAGACCAAACCTTCTCAAACAGCCTCCCTCAGTCATCACAGCCACTATCACAGGGAAGCTCTTCCCTCTGGCTGCTGCTCCCTCTGTAGCTTCGCATTTGTGCTGGCCAACGACCTTTCCTAGAGCTACAGAGATGTTATTTTGGTGGAGGTTCATTATTTTCATATATTATTAATTGTGACCTTCATGCTCTCAGGTTAAATACTTCAGCTGAGCAGAAGAAAAACATGTTCCTTCTCTCCTACACTGACAGGCGTATATTCCTGACTCTGGGAGTGCCATTTGGATTCAGATTTACCTGTCCTGGCTTGTATGGAGCAGTTTGTGATGGAACAGGACCACAACAGCTGGGGAGGAAAGGCCCTGCTTGGGAGTACTTGAAAACATTGAGGGGTTTTATTGTGATATTTATGTGAGTTTGCATTTCAGTAGTAGCATGGCTCACTTTTCCTGAAGATAATAGGAGGAATGTGTCTATCTCAGTACTGCTCCTGGGCTTTGCCAGAGGGCATCTTTTTAATTGCTGTGGTTAGACATGGCCTTTGCTGTGGGCTTTGGGACTGGCACTGATCTGCAGTTGGAAGCACAAGAGGCAGCTGCAGAACTTGCTGCCTTGGGCTGCAGCACCAGATATCTCACTCTCCCCCAGCCCTTGGTCTCTCCTTAATTAGGTATTGCTGCTCTGGCAACTGTGTATTCCACACTCTGCATCCCAGTCCAGACAACAGTTCTCACACCAGGGTTTTGGCATGGCAGGAGGAGGATGTGGCTCTCCAGGGCCATAGAGAAATGCCTTTTTTAACATTTGCTTTATTTTGTATTTATTCGATGTACTAACACATATTGCCCTGCATGTTCGGCTAAAAAATGGAGAGGCTTGCTAAAGTGCTGAACGTAGCCAAGCATGTGGCTATGTTTTATTTTCCCCTGATACTGGGAACTCTTGATAACTACTGCAAAAACTGTATTGATATTTAAATAATGATGAATACATTCTAAATAAAAATGTTTACGTTAGTCCCTTCTAAAATGCCATTGTGTGAACCAAGGAAAATGCATGAAGATCCAGTTCACTGGCCAAGGTTGCTCTAAAGAGTAACTTTAAAAGTGGCTTCACTCAGAGGTTAAGTCACAGAAAGATGAAATAGCTGATGAAATATCTGTTATGTCCTTCAGACACCCTCAGCACCATGGGTCTGAGGGATGTTGGGCTTTTAGGGATCTATGCTGTGCCTGACCACCAGCTCAGCACAGGGACCACCTATCCTTGTGTGATACACCCCTTAACAGCTTTGAAGGGGAGAACATCAAGGAGTAACTCCTTGCTGCAGGTGCTTTCCGGCCAGAGCTCCAGAGGGGAACAGGTTTTATATCAGAGCTGAACCTTTTCCTGGGCCCCAACACAATTTGGGGAGCAGGGCTGGCCCTTGCTCAACCCCTGGATCACCACAGCTGCTGCTACTGAAGTGTGAGCTGACCCTGCACGCCAAAGCCCAAGGCAGCACCCAGGTAGTGGGGCTGGGAGTGCCTGTGCTGCCCTGGCCCTGGGCAGTTTCTGCTGGATCAGCCTCCTGGGGTGATACCTTTTATTCCCTTTTCTGTTTACTTTCAGTTACTACATCATTGCAGCAGAAGCTCTTGGAGGCCTTTGGGCCTTTGCCAGGGACTTTTGAGCACAAGTTTTGGCAGCGCCCTGTAGAGGGTAAGGAAATACTGCACCTCCAGTGCAAAGAGACAAAATGAACAGTCCATTGAGATAGTAGCAGAAATACATGTTTATGTGGGAATTACTGAGTGGTACAAGAATATGAGTTAACACAACCAGTTCGTCTGCACCCCAGTGCCTCACCTCTTCCCCACATGAAGATCTCTAGTGGAAATCCCACAGAAAACTTCAGACCAAAAACCTCCTCACAGGTGTGAGGAGCTGTTCTTCCCTCCTCACCTTGGCCACAGAACACAGCACCCTCCAGGGAGTGACCAAGGGCGAGGGGGAGCCTGGATGAGCCCCGGGACACCCTCAGCCCTGTGGCTGCCACTTTGTCAGAGGCTTTGGCAGTCCCCAAAACTAGGACTGGGCAGCTGGGGCAGAGCCCTGCCTCAGCACATGGAGCAATAGCTGGCTGGTTCACACCATGACTGGTGAGGTGCGAGGCTCCTTGTCACTGAAGTCACGACAAAACACACATCAAGCCATCCTTTCCATTAATCTGAGGGATGCAGCTCCAGAGAGCCCTTTTCCATGTGTCCCTGTGGCACAGAGTGGGCGCCAGAGAGGTGTGAAGGCAGTGCCTAGTGCCCAGGAACCCTGGCCTTGCCCCATGGCAGGAGTTGGGGTACCTTGGAGAGCACGAGACCTGCCTCCTGCATCAGCTCAGGTGCCAGGATGGACCAGGGCTGTGGGCACAGGGTGATCCTACAGGATGTTTTGGAAGATGCACCTTCATGTTCACTCAGGCCAAGGTTTCCCTTGAGAGGGTCTAGAACCATGCTAAATCCACACATCTCTGTGATGGACCCCAAGCACAATATCCAGAAACTCTGCTTTTTGGCTCTCTGACTCACAGGGGATCCAGATGCCCATGTTACAAATATGTATGTATATGTGTGTGTGTGTTTATACTTATATATGACTATAGGAATACAGATGTACATGTTGTGTGTATAGTGCCATATATGCCATATTTCAAGAGAGCAAGAGTGATAAAATACATGAAGTATTTCCTACCAGATATATGATGGTTGGTGTCAGCCCAACAGTAAATACCTCTGGGCCTGTGGAAAGCTGGGCTATGGGCTGGGTACAGGCATTGCCACCTTTCTGGGAGTGCCTACCCAAATAATTAGCCAAATGACCCTTCTACACAAACACAACTTCCCAAAAGCTCCAAAATGTTTCAGGGGCCACACCCAGTAGATCGCTGGGAGCCCTCAAAGTAGACTTCCAGCATTTTAGCAGAAATTGAGCCGGGGAGGGATTTCCAGTAGAGCTGTTTTATCTCTCCTGAATCCAGCCTCCACCTTTCTTTTCGGGACATACATGCCTAAACACCTTCTCCCTGCCCCACGCATTGCTGTTGTAGCTACTGACGTCTCAGGTTCTGACGGTGTGTAGCAATATAGCCTCCAGCAGCATCCCGACCTTATGGCGTTGGTGGTGACATTTAACTCTGAAACATGTGAGGGAATCTAGAAATAGCCGCCAAACAATTAAGTAGAAATGAAAGATCTAGGTCTTTCTGCAGGGAACCCTGTTCGGTTTTGCATTTCCAAGTCACACTGTAAATAAGGAGCTTGAATGTGCTGAACCCGCTTGTATTGACACCAGTTCACGGAGATGGTGGAGGAGTGCAGGGAGCGCGGGCAGGCAGAGGTGGGGAGAGCACCATGCAGCAGCAGAGGGGCTGGCCAAGCTCCCCATCCCACGCCCAGCCCTACTCCTGCCTCCCCAGCTCTGAGCAGTGGGCGCTGCTGGGGGATCCTGTGCCCTTTTGGTGGGACCCTCCTGCTGCTCATGGGCTCCCTTGGGCTCTTGGGGGGCACCCAAGCCACCCCCTGCATTCATCCCTGCTGCTCCAGCACCAACTTTCCCAGACCTTTTGCTCCAGTGTTTAAAAAAAAAAGTCACGTTTGTGACTGCCTCCATCCTTTCCGTGCCTCCCCACTCCTGCCTGGAAAACACAGCCCACTTCCTGCAGCTCGGGATGTATTTTTCTTCATCACCATAGTGACAATGTGTAAATATTTGGGGCTGGTGGGGTTTTGATCAGATTTTGAAAGTCTTGAAGAAGCTGGCAAATCCGTTGTTTATGTTACTGCATTTTGCACGGAGTCCCATGACTTGCAGTGAGGCTGAGCAGCCCAGGGAAGGGGGCTGGTCTGGGATGCCAGGAGGCAGCACAGACATAGGTTACTTTGCTGGCATCTGTCAGGTTGCTGGCTGAAGCAGCTCCTTGCAAGCCATCACCCTGTGGATGCTGCACCAGGAAACCATCATGGGGATGAAATAGAGGCCCCATGGAGCAGGGGTTCACTGCATTTGCCTCCAGGCTGAAATAAGGTCCCAGCTGCTTTTCATGTATGCCTTTGCCCCATCCTCAGGTGTGATTTATTCTGTTAGCAGTGGGCTGGCTTTGAATCATTAGAAAAGAGCTGGTCTTTTTAGAAACAGCCTATGGAATCACACATCCTCGGCAGATGGGAGGAGACAGGAGAGAGAGATGCAGGCTACACAAACTCAGCAGTTTGCATCTGTTCAAGAATCCAGGGGTTTATTTTTCATATTTCCAATGATGGGTTTTAGTTTGGGTTTGTTTTTTTGGGTTTGGTTTGGATTTTTCAAATTGGATCTGAACAGCTGCAATTGCAGCTTTTTTTCTCCCCAGCGTGACTTTCCTCTCTCTTCTGATCAACACCCCTCAGTTGGGTTTGTGCAGAAGTATCACTTTGGTGTGCCTACTGCAGAGAGAAGTGACTGGAGCAAGAAACCCCTGCAGCAACCCCAGGAGCTGCCATCCCAGCACACCACAGACACCAGCCCTGCGAGGGCTGTGCACCGGCACTGGGACATGGCACAGGCTGTGGTCTGAGAGCTCAGGACATCGTGCAAAGGTTGGAGAGAGTGGGAGTTCTGGGTTGCTAAACAGTCCTGGTGTTTTGGACAAACGGGTCTTGTTTAATCCTCTTTACTGTCTTCAGTGTGAAGCAAACAGGCTGTCTCAGCACTGACTCTAAGAGTTGGTGCTGGGGAAGTGGCGCTGCAAGCTCGCTCTGCTCACCCCTCGTGCCTGCCAGGTACACCCTGTGGCTCCTGATTCTGCCATACAGCCATCACTGCTATCCCTGCCATCCTGCCATCCCTGCTGTATGGCTGTCACACTGTCCCTGCCACACCTCCATCCCTGTACAGCTGTCACTGTGCCTGCTGGTCGGCTGCTTTCTGAAGACAAGATGATGCCAATCGGCCAGTGGACACGTCTCATCCTGTGCCTTGGCCAGGGAGGGAAGAACCTGTAGGGTACCTGTGCAGTCTCAGCAACACCCTGGGAAGTTGGGAGGAGGGAGCGAGCCTGAGCGAAATGAGTGATATGAGCAAAACTGTGAGAAAAATTGTCATGTCCTAAGGAGTCCTAAGGAGGCAGAGTTGGCACCCAGAGCCTTCAGCTAATGCCAAGCTCTGTAGCGCCAGGGATGTGCCGGCTGCCCAAGTGGCTCCCAGTCACTGTGGACCTGGGGCTACTCTGCCACCCTTCTGGGTACCAACTCCAGGGAATTTCTGCGAATTGGTCTTTTGTGGGAGAGGAAAAGATGGGAAGAGGTAACACCAGGACATCTGACAATCCAAAGCATGCGGAGAGATGTTTAGCAACACCCTTGGGTGCTCTTCTAGGGTGGTATGAAGAAAGCAAAGCAGCTGCAGGAGAAGGGGCGGGTGTCTAGACAGAAGCAGTGGGGATGCCTTGCACAGCCCTGCCACATTGCTACTTGATTAACTCTTGATAAAACTCCGACCGCACAAATCTCGGCAGGGAGTCTTTCTCCATCAGGGCAAAGATCCTCTTCTGGGCCGTGTCAAAGCTGGTTGGTGACGGCTCCACCAGGTTCTTCATGGTCACAGCCTTGGTGAAGTGGTCGATGTTGACCTGTGATGGGAGTGTAAGAGGGATGGGGACCTTGCCTTTGGAGGGGTGGGTGATGGCATCTCTCCTCGCCTGCTCTGTCCCACCAACAGCCACGCAAAGGGTGTGGGGAGGCATTGAAGCAGGTTCCTTTCTCTGAAGGAATTATTAGTGGCAAAGGTGTAAGGATGAGGTCTGTCTTGCTGCAAAGTTAACTAGTGGAGGAGGATTACTGTACATTGCTGTCCCTTATAATTAATGTCAGCCCTCTGTGAGGAAAAGGGGGACAGGCATGTGTTGAAGGTGCCTGTGGCAGGAGACAGCCCAGCAGAGGCTGAGCATGCAAATGGGGGCACCAGGGCTGTGCAGGGTGGGAATGCAGCACATGGGGATGGGCCTACCCCTTGCCAAAAGTACAGCCCGCCAAGCACCTCAGCCATGGCATAAGGTGCCCTGCAGCCATCGCTCTCCTTTGGGATGGGGGCCAGCAGTGCAGCAGCTTCACCCCTCCCAGTACCATCTCCTGCCCTATGGCCACTGACCTCTTTGGGTGCCTCGGTCTGGATGAACTCCTCATAGATCTTCTTGGCCTTCTCTGCCATCTTCACAGGGGACTTGGTTTTTTTGTAGTCCTCACAGGCCACCCAGAACTCGGCATTCTCCTCGCTGAACTCAGAGCGCAGGAAGGTGAGGAAGCTGGCGAGCCCATCTGTGGGAGAGCCGAGCCCTTGCTGAGCACTAGCAGTGCCAGGGGGGCCAAGCAACAGCAGAGGATGTGGAAAGAGGGGAGGTGACCGACCACAGGGGGATGTGAACTTACAGGGGTTTTGCAGGAGCTTCTCCAAGGAATCACGCCACTGCAGAGCCTCCTCTGGTGATGGCCTGAAGAGAGTAAAGAAAGTCTATGCTTACCCCACAGCCTCAGTCTGGGCTCCAGGTTTTTAAATAATTCCTTTAAACATGCAGAGAAATGGAGTAACAATCTGCAGGGGCTTGCAGAGCAAAGGCAATGGTCCGGGGGGAAATGGTGATGCTGCTGCATTGCAGCATAAGTGCCCTCCTCCTGGGGAGAGCCGAGTGCCAGAGAAGGTGAGGATGGGGCTGGGCAGGCGAATTCCCCCACTTTTGACCAGAGATGTGGCTGACCTGTAAAGTGAGTCCCCTCTGCAGCCACAGGTCTTCTCCTCACCTCACTGCCTGTGCATGGGATGGTGGAGCAGGAGCTCTGCAGGCAGCTGGGATGCATCTCTATGTTTTCCTGCTGGGGTGAGGAAGGATGCTCCCTGCTGGCAGGGGGCACAGGGGCTTGGTCATTTGGCCCTGTGCTGCTGGTGCTTGGGTCAGCGCCCTCCACTCCCACAGCCTGCCTGCCCTGTTCCCACGCCCCAAGACAAGGCAGGACAATGGCCTCGGCACCCTTCCCAGTGGAAACCTCCAGTGTTTTCCAGCTGCGAGGTTTTTCCTCTTTTTTTTTTTTTTTTTTACTATATTTTTCAGTGTGACTAAAGAGTTTGGGGGGAGCTTTTGATTGTGGCTTTTTTCTGTTGTTTTATTTAAGCCCCAAGGAGTTTGGCCAAGCTGCCCTGGGCTCACAGGTCCCACCCTGTGACGCACCAGGGCAATGCCTGGTGTTGGCTGGAAGGAAAGGAAAGCCCCTGTGCAACTTGTTTTGCTGCCACAGGAGCCACATGTCGGGGCTGAAACCCCCTGGGTGAGCAGAGCATTCCAAGGAGCGTGGGCAGGACAGCTGCTTCAGTGGTGGGTCTGGGGGAAGTGCAGGTGCTGCTGTCCAGCCGTGCTGTCTATGTGGCTCCAGTGCAGAGAGAGGAACAGCAGGAAAGCAAAGCTTGCTCAGGGTGGGTACCTGGCCTCACTTGTCATCAGACTGCAGCAGTAAGGACCATGACAGGGGGTTCTGATTGTTCACTTTCTGGTCTTTGAATTGCCTTTGCACTTCTATCAAGGATCAAAAGCTCTACCTGTTCCTGCCAGGTGACTTCTCACCCGCCATGAGGGGAAGCATCTCTACAGTAACCCAACACAATCCAGATTTCCTGGAAACTACCAAATTCACATTTCCATTATCTGAATGTCCTAGGGATAATATTAACAGCAAGCAAGATGCTGACAGGTGAGTGATGACGAGGCTGCACAGCATTGCAGTGCAGGAGAAAACAACTCCTCCAGGCAGTGGGGAGAAGGATGTTCTCCGGCTTTCTGAAGGGACAGCTAATGGGGACAAATGTGTCTCAGTCGCAGAGATGTGTGGGGCATGGCAGCTCTGTCTGCCCTGCTTGACCCAGGCAGCTCTTGCCAGGCAGCACTGGGGTGAGCAGGCACTGTGCCAGAAAGCCTCCCCCTGCATGTCACCCACCACAGCCTGGATTAGCAGGCAAAATAACTAATGTTTCATGTGCTTTAAGTAATGTTGATAAAACAGAGCCAATATTATGCACCAGCTCAATGCCAGAGAGCAGGGGCTCAGGACAAAGGCAATAAGGTGAGAAGGTGCCATCATCCCAGAGCTGCTCAGAGCCAGGCATCACATCATACGGTCACACACTCAGCTCAGGGACATGCTACCATCCCAAAGCCAGAAGTCTGGCACCTCTGGGCTGAGGCAGGTGACTCAGAGAAGTCCAAGTGCCATATGCCTCTGGGAAAAGCTTTATCCAATCACATGAAATCTCATAAAAAGTAAATTGAGTTTCCATGGGAAATCTAGTTTCCATGAGCTGTATTACCTGACATGTCTCATGCTGCCCTGACATAACTTCCTGAACCTGCACTTAGCAGGCAGGCCACGAAGAGCTGTCTGCCACGTAGAGCCTCCTGTGCCCTCCCGATAGCAGGGTTTCATCTCCTCTGCACCCCCAAAGAGCTCATAACCACCCCACAGGCTGGGCACAAGTGCCAGCACAGCCCACCCCAGTGCAGTACTCACTTCTGGGCCTTGGGCGGCTTCTCTGGCTTCTCAGGGTAGGGGATGATGAAGTCAATGGCTGAGTCGTGCTTCTGGATCAGTGTGCCCAGCTTTGTCTTGATCTCCTTGGCCCTGCGGGAGGGGAGGAGCAGAGACAGGTCGGGCAGAGGAATGGGGCAATGGGGACAGTCACAGTCCCCGCCCTGCACAGCCACTTGTGAAGTAAAAAGCTCTGTAATTACTTACAGATGAGCAAATGTACCCTAATGTTGTAAAGGCTGTGCCTGGCTGTTGCTGTTCAAACCGGGCACTCCGCATTAGCGGCAGCTCTTGATCTTGATCTCTTCGCTCTATCCCCATCTGTGGCTGGGATAATTTTATCAGCAGAGCTGGCAGACTGCTCTGATGGTGAATTAGGGATGTGTGTGCAGCACTCAGTCTCTATAGTGATGAGCCTGAAGAAGTGCTGGCAAGGAGGTGAAGGAGCTGTCTCTGGAGAGGAGGCTGTGTGGGTGCCATGCTGCGCTGCACGGCAGTGCCTGCCCCGCCAAGCCCAGTCCCTCCCTGTGCCTGCCAGCCCTGCAGTGCCAGTGGCATTCGGAGCAGGACACCCTCATAGATACATATATATGTATAGTGTAATATATCAGCCTTATATCTGCAATGGGAAAGGTCCTGCAAATACACACTTCCTGGCTGCTGCCTTCCCTGGGGCAGACAGGGAAGAACAGTTTCATCAGGAGTTGAAATACTTTGACTGCCAAAGGCTGCGTGCCAGTTCCCGTCCCCAAGGTCACGCCCCAGACCTCTGTTTGGAAGAAGCAGAAACAAGAGGGGTTCTGGGGCTTGACAGCAGGCCCAGATGTCTCCCAAAACGTTCCCTTTTGTGCGATACAATCTGCAATGAGGTCCTGAGCCTCTAAAACTGCTGCAGCTCAGTGGTGGTAGCAAAAGCAAGCTGAGCTTTTGCAGGGAACACTGAGGTGTGCTGTATAAGGGTGAAGAAATAAAGGCATGAAAACAGACAGCCCAAACCCCATCTTTGCAGGGCAGGACTTTTCCCTGACACAGCAACATTTGGTGGCTTCCAGGACATCGTGCTGGTAAAGGAGCAGAAGGAGAGCAAGGGGACACACTGCTCCTCACAGGCTGGCTGGGCTGAACTTTCGGCATGGCCAGCAAAGCAGGGCTGTAGCTCCTTGGCTTCAGGGCTCCCTACAATTTTCCTCTCTGCTGTTTATTTTCACAAGCCCTCTGTGGATGATCACTCCCTTGCTATGTCTGCTATTTTATTGCAATTCCTTTAATTTTTTTCCCTCCCTGTAAAACTTTCTCTGTGTTTTGGTTTCCACCCGCCAGTCCCCATCGGTGACTTTTTGAGACCCAGAGCAGGGGCGTCTGCTCTCCTCTGCTCCCTGCCAGATGCCCCCCACTTTTGAGAAGAAATCTGCCTCTAACCAGCCACCCTTGCATGCAAGCACACAGCAGGGCCAACCAGAGTGAGCAGCCCAGCTTGGGGCTGCACGGACCACCTGCCGTGGGTGTACAGCACGGGGCATCACACACCCAGAAACAGTTTCCATTGCTAGTGCTTCTGAGAAAACTTGAATCTTGGAAAGAGCAGGACATCAGGCAAAAGGTGATGAGGTTGCCATGCTCCCACACGGAGATGTCTGGGATGCTGCCATGCACCCTTTGTCCTGCTCCCTCTGATAAATAAATAAAATGCAGATAAATGTTTGGAGCTGGAGCTGGCTCCTGATGTCCAGTGCCTGGGACTGGCCCTCCTGCAAGCCTTAGGGGTCCCTTGGCACCCTCCTGGCCATCACAGCCATGCTGGGACACCCATGGCATGGCCCTGACCCAAGAGGATGGCACAGCTGTGGCGATGGGGAGCAGGTGAAGCAGACAAGGAGCTGCAGCACCATTAGCACCAAAGCAGTGGGTGGGTGCAGAGGATGCCCCAGAAAAGCTGTTGGGGCAGGACAGCCTCTCCCTTGGCTCTGCTTTCCCAGACATCTGTGCTGGTGGCTACAGGTCCCCGCAGGGAAGGGGACACATGGGTTCAGGGGGAATCTCTCAAAGAGGGGCTGAGCAGAAATGCTGGCTGCTACCATGTGTCTCTTCCTGCCACAGCCCAACACTAGGGACAGTAGAGCTGCGGATATTGCCATGGCCAACCCACTGCCAGTGCTGGGTGCTGTGCACCAGAGGCAGTCCCTTCCGGGAAACTGGACCATGTGCCTGATCATGGGAGATCATGCCAGGGGGTACCATGTAGGCAGGGAGATAACACGAGCTGTGCTGGGAGCAGGGGCACCAACAGTCAAATCTAGCCCATGGTGACCTAAGGAGCAGGGAGGACAGGACCAGTACTCTGTTGCTGTTTGAACAGGACCCAGGGACCCCCCTGCCCTGGTGCAGATGAGCCAACACATGCACAGGGTTTGGATGCAATTGATGGCAGTTTCACACAGCAGCAAGTACTCCCCTGGAAAATGCTCAGAGCTGGTTCAAAGTCCTTCTCTCCTATTCCCATCCACTGACAGTGATTTACGGCCAACATCTGTCAGGCTCAAAGGGCACTGACAGGCCCTAATGGCCCTGAGCAGCTCCAGCTGAGCCCCACACCCTGCACATTCATGGGGCTCCATTTAAGCTCAGCCTCAGGACCCCCTTCCCTCAGGCTATGCTGTGCATTGGTGTTAGACCTATGTTGCAGCCCCACTGCCTGCTGCTCCCAATGGTTCAGATGGCTCCATCCTGTTCCATCCCATGGTGCTGTCAATGGACAGTCAGTGGCTGCCCACCCTGCTGGAGCCCTGCAAGTCCTGGCGTGGGGACAGCAGCAAAAACCTCCCCCCTGCACCGGAGCAAGTCCTGGCTGTGGGACCTTCATGAAATCCATGGAGACAGCAGAGGTGAGGAAGGTTGCTAAAAGGGAGCAAAAGGACTGGAGCAGGCTGAGAGCCTGCAGGTTGAGGAAGGGAAGGGCTATTTAAAGACACCATCCTGGCGTCCTCAAGCAGATGGATTACAAGCTTTCAAGCAAGGCTTCAGCAAAGGCTGAACAGCAGGGTAAAAAAGGCAGTTATAAACAAAAAGGCATCCTTAAAAAAAACCAGCTATGGCTGAGTGAGAAAGAGCAAGAGGACCGTAAACGGTGGAAGGTTAAGTGTGAGAACAGATGAGAGAATGCCAAGAAAAAGTCTGAGAAACAGCTTCCAAGAAGCATTAATAGAAAATATGGGCTCTGTCAAACACATCAAGAGCAAGAAGGCTGCTGGGGAGGGTCAGGAGAGACTCCAGCTTTAAAAACAAAACAAATATAGAAGCTCAAAGGAGTTAAAGCTCTAGCTGAAAGCTAAAGGTGCTGCTGTGCCCAAGGGCAGGAAGGTGTCAGAGGAAATACTCCTTGAGGGGAAAAAGGCTCCAGAGGGAATTCAAGGAGCAATAAAGCTGCAAATATGATGCTATATGGGCACGTCAGTGGCAGCTGTGTCAGATCTGTGGTGGACACATGGACAAATATGGTCTATTGGAGAGAAGTCAAGGCAGTTCTGGCTGTAGGAAGAGATTCCTTCCAACCTATCATCCTTCTCTGAACAGGCCAGCAACCACGTTCTATGGGGAGTCAGAGGGTACCAGCCCCTTAGGTCTTCAGGGGACTTTGTGTGGGCTTTCCAGACCCCAGGCAGCCGCAGGGGGGAAAGGCCATCTCATGGATGACAGCGTGGGAAAGGCAGCACACAACTGTGGGGATGGTGCTATGGGAACATAGAATGGGACCGTGCTGTTAGACATCACACGCGTAGGGAGAAGGGGGTCAGTGGCTGAGGAGCAGATATTGCACTCCCCTGGTAAGGCACTCAGGGACAAATTACGAGGAACTGTGGAAAGATCACGAGAGACTGGCAGTGGAGCACTGTTAGAATGCCTCATAAAGCAATGCAAAGTGATGCGGAGGGGACAAACACAGTCCTGATTCTGTGTATAAAAGTGTAAGTGAAGCTGCCTTCAGGAGCAAGGATTTGAGGGCACAACAGGTGAAAGCATCAGCATAGCAACAGGGGGAGAAAATCTTTATTAAGAAAATTTAGTATTAGAAAGCGTCAGAAGAGTGAAAACAAAGGGGATAGCAGAACAGAAACACGTGGATCACCCACATTTGGAAGAGTGCTGCTTGGCTGCCTGTGGTGCAGGAGGCTGCAAGGGAGCAGGCAATGGAGTCTCAAGGATGGCCCAAAGGCACGTTTTCAACAAAGCAACTGTCACAGGCCCACACTCCTGTTTGTGCCTGTGATGGGAATTTGCCTTGCTTTTGGGCAGGCAGCATCAGACACCAGTGCCACAACTTCAGCTGGGGTTTCTCTGGAGCTCCCCCCAGGACAGTGAATGTCCCTTCATTCTCATCCAAAAACCAGTGCTAAGGTATTCGCAGCCATGAGGGAATCCTCATTGGGGGATTCACATGTATAGTCTTTTCCCAAGCTTCCTCCTTAGGTGCCCTGATGCCACAGGGAGACCCCAGATTCCAATCACCAGGGAAATGGCTGGGGGCTGGAGCTTGCTGTGGCTCCAAAGACGGTTGAGAGCAGCCTGGGAGGCAGCACCAACACCATCAGGGGCAGGTTTTGAGGCAACCACCCAGGTGGGTAGGCATGAAGATGAGGATGGGTGCCACAAGCCAGGCAGAGCTGGTGCTCTGTGTGGAACTGAGCCTCACGAGAGAGGCCAGGTCTGGGTAATCCGTGTGAGAGCAAGACGCAGGCAGTTAAAGAGGATTTTGAAGCACTTCTCAGCCAGGGCTCGTTTTGCCTCAGAAAGGCAAAACATCTTTTCTGCTTTTTTCCTCCTCCCCTCCTCCATGTTTTGCAATATTAAGATCTGACTACAACGCACTCCTGCTCAGAGCAGCAGAAGTAGAGGGGTGGGTTTGGAGCAGCCCAAACTCACCAGCAGAGAGGTTCCCAGGTCAGAGTGGGTAGTCTGGGACTGAATCACCACTCGCCCTGCTAAGGGTCCCAGCCACTTGCAGCACGCACTGAGCTGCCCCCGGAAAGCCTCCCTTCCCTCCCAGTTCAGAGGTGGATACTCCCAGTCCCCATATGAGATGTTCATCACAGGGACATGCTTAAGGAAGAGCCCCCGTGCCTCCAGCTGCCCCAGCAGACCCCTGCAGGGAGGCAGCCCCCTGGCATCCTGGCCGCTCTCACCTCTCCAGGCACGTGTGGGGCAGCGCTGCTAATCCTTTGCACATCTTGGCAGGCTGTAGTTTCCTCAAGCCGTGAGAAGAGTGTGAGTGATGGCTAAACCACGCAGCAGTGGCTCCGTCTGCAGCCCAGCTCCCCCCTCTCGTTCCTATATAGCGTGGGGAGCTGGACCCCTGCCAGCCCCGTAACCAATGCCTGCCGGCCTGCTGCAGCTGGCCCCGGCTCCAGCGGCTTCTGGATTTTGTTTTCTCCTCTCAAAGCTCACACGGGGGGGGGGGGGGGGGGAGGGGGGTTTTT
>JAWWLV010000005.1:30702935-30758560 GCA_035041135.1 Platyrinchus mystaceus | reverse complement strand
GAAATGTGGTTTTTCTGAGGTGATATCAGGTAATCAAATTGGAAGGGCCAAGCTGCTGTCTGGGGGGCTTCAGGAAGCCCACAGCCCTTCTTTTACCAACATATCAATCTCCAGGTCAGTATTTAGAAGAGCCAGGTAGAAATGCTTCATTCCAGTGAGGGTTTTTTTCCAACGAAAAAGAGTACTTTCAGAAAAATGAAAGTTCTTATGAGAAGTCTTGCTGTTGATTTAAAGGCTGTGGCTAATGTCGAAGCATCCACAGCTTCAAAAGTGGCTATTGGCTGGTGGATAACAATGAATTTTTTGCCAGAACAAGTTCATTGTCATGTAAGCTTGAAAAAATAAGTATTTTCATCATAGAAAATGTTCTGGTTTTATCTAACAGTGACACTTTGATGAGTCCAAAAGCATCTGCAGTGTGATTTTTCTCCCAGCCTCAGCCAGGCACTCAGGCACAGTGTAGGTGCAACACCAATAAGTGAGGCTGCCTGCTAAGGAGCAGCTCATGGCAAACAGGGGCAAGCCTGGCTCCAAGGGGTCCCATGGCCAAAGATCTGGCTCTCTGCCCCCCCTCATGGCTCCTCGGAGGGAGGATGAGCTACACAGCCAGCAGCTGCAATGGATTCACTCCTAGCACAGCTTAGCAGCACTTGGAGTGGTGAGGATGACCACAACCAGCCCTGAAAACCTGCCGTGTGCCTGGCCCTGACCTTGGCTGTCTGGGTGACTATGAAAATATGCATGAGTGCCTTGTTTAACACTCAGAGCTGGGAATAGGAACCTGGCCCCCAAGCTGGCTGTCCACACCCCAGGGCACTAACAACCATCACTGCCCTGACCAGCCCCACCTGCCCCCCAGCCTGGGGCTACATTTAAGCTCAGCCCTAGGCCACCTTTTGTTCTTTGAGCTGTGTCAGAGCTGTACCTGGTTCTGTTTTCCAGCTGGATTTTGGACCTGTTCTGGGACTACGCAGTAAGACACTGCCTGCGTTTCAGCGTGTGAGTGCAGTAAGTGAAAGCTGGAAGTCTGTTGGAAACTGTGCCTCCCTGGAGAGCTTGGGCTGGCTTTGTACTGGATGGTAATGGAAACTGAATGGAAAAAAAAAGTACAGCCTACAATTTCAGAGGATTAGATGCTCGAATGATGTTTGCCTGGGCTTGGGCTTGACTAGAGCCCCCCAGATGTACCCAGGCAGGGGTGCCAGACATGGGGTCTCGCTGGGGTGGGCTGCCCCTTCCCACTGCTGGCATTGACGTGCTCACCAGCCTCTCCTGTGTCTTGCAGAGGGGGTAAGGAAACTGTGGCAGCTGCAGAGGATGGAGGTCCTTTACTCCTTCCCAGGCTGCTATCATTCTGCCCTTTTCCCAGATGAATCAGGAGGAGGGTCTTTTATTAGCATGGAGGTGCCTCACCCAGTCAGTGAATTGGGGATCACCCAGTGACCCCAGGTCCCAGCAGCCAGGGTGCAGCCCCTGCTCTCCAAAGGAATGCAGCCTTGCAAGCTCTGCCCCCTTGCTGGCCTGTACCAGTACCCTGGGGTCAGATAACATGTCAGGACCATACATTTGCTAGCAGGGATGTCACCAGGATGTCACTGAGTGCCAGGCTCAGTAGGATTCTTTGCCAGCTGTTCAGGCACCTCCTGACTCAGAGAGGAGCCGGTGGCGGTGTGGGCTGGGTGAGAGGTGCTGGCAGTTCTCACAGCTCGGGATGGGGAAGGACAGCGGGGCCATGGGGCTGCATGGGAAGCCCCCGCAGCCCCACACTCGCTGCTGAACCATTGGGAATGCAGTTATTTCTTCTCATCAATCTTCAGGAACAAAGTCAGCATTGGAATCCCAGGAGGACTTGGGTCTGTGGGAGCAGGAGGTTTGTCCGAATGTTGTCCAGGAGACACTGAGCACCCTTCTGTGCTCTCCTCCCAGCTGCAGCCAGGGCTACAAGCCCCTGGAAAGCAGAGAGACATGCCAGGCATGCCAGGGGCATGGCCCCATCTCTGCAGACCTCCTGCTGCTTGGAGGAACCTGGAACTTCACCCAGTGAGACACCATGGAGGAACTCAGTCTGTCCTCTAAAGACTTTTACCTCCTTTATCTCTTTCAGCCCTAGGTGGGCAAATCACCTGCTCCTATGGCTCTGCTGTAGTTCAGTGATTGATGCTCTGTGATCTCTTCCACAGCTCTAGGGTGGGGGTTTAATGAGTTCACAGAGCAAACTGGGGAACTGAGTTCCAAAATATGTGAGGAAATTCCACGCAAGAGGGTAATAAGGAAGTTATACTCTGTGCTGGGATTGCAGTTGTGCATTTTAACAGAGACTTATCTGAAACACTGAAGAAGAAACTGTGTGCCACTTGAGCAGAAACAAGGGTTACACAGAAATAGCTTGCATTTTCCACAGACCTTTGTCCAGCAATAAATGTTTGTTTCGTGTGTTTCAAGGCTTTGGAGTGCTAAGAAAATATTTCCAGTAAGAAACTACATAGACCTTTCTTTTCTTCCCACGACAGCTTAATTTCTGTAAGAGCCCTTCTGGGAGAGCTTTTTAGAGATCCAAGTGCACTCTGAGGACCAGATTGTCTTGTGTACACAATGGCTGGTTTCCTCCAAGAGTGCTCTAGGCTTGTGTCTTGCAACTGCCCTCTCAAAAGCCATGTGGAATCTCCCACTACACCACATTTATCCTGCGCCCTGTTATTTCCAGACTTTATTATCCTTTCTAACAACATGCCTTTTATAGAAGGCAGCCTAGCTGTTTTGCAGTTTCCTGGTTCCCACTGGAACTTTTTAAAAGCTAGTATCATATTTAACAATGTTGACTTTTTGGTAAAGGGATCACTGCAATTCTCACCCAGGAGAGTATTTGGCAATTCATCTGAGTGCTCCTTCTGGCAGACTTCTGTGTTCTAAAAATGGGGTTAAAAATACTTTTTTTTTTTCCCCTGCGTGCTTTGGGACAATCATGTAAATGTGTGTCCCTTATGGAAGGATGCTAGTGTGAGCTCCTTCACAGCAAAGGGCAGTGCAAGTAATTCCTCAAGTCTTCCTGTGATGGCTCTTTTCTTCCTATAGAGCCCAATCACATCCTGTCCCTCAGACTCCCTGTCTGCTTCTCACATAGTCATAATTCATTTTTATGCCTTTAGGATGCTTTCTTCAAGTCTTCTGTGGCTTGCCTTTTACCTGTCACTTTTCAGAGCTTGCATTCTTTTTTCGGTCTCTCTTCTGTATGCAATTTTTACTACTTTTAAGCTCTTACCACTTCAGGTGTTCATTTCCACTCCCCTGTAAAAGCATATCCCCTTTCTTAAAAGTCTTTTTGAGCACTGGAGTGCATTATGCCTGGTAACTCAGTGCTGCATGCTTGAACAGCTTTCCTGCTCCACAAGTTAAACACCCCTCAGAGACTTGTGTGATACTCCTGACCAGCCTATCTCTCATCTCCCTTTGGACATGAAATTTTATTCTAATATCTCTTTTGCTCTCACTGGGACAGTCTGAGCAGTAATTGTGGCTCTGTAGTCCCTTTGAAGCAAGCCCCATACGTGCTTGAAGAGTTGCTCGGGAGCAGGCCTTGCACCATCTCACTGCCTCCACCAACTTTCTGAGGTCCTGCCCAGTGATTAAACTGCTTGTGTAGAGGACAGTAGATGAGATCCAGGCTCCCTCCATTTGCCACATCCAAGTCACTGACACAGGAGCCACGAGTGAGGTCAGAGAAAATCCTGAAAAGCAGCGTTACCCCGAGTGCTGGGACTCTGGCCAGCTGGGAATTTGGGAGTCACGTAAGTCCTGCATCCCAGCTGTGGAGCCACCAAGTTCCACGACCCCAAGCAGGAGGCCTGAGAACAGTTGGAGCTCCATCTGGGACAATGCACTGCTCATCATGCCTGCTCCATGCCCACAGAAGGAATCTGCTCCCCTTCTGGTACCTGGGCAGCATGGGGCAGGGGCAAGCCCATTCCAAGGTGTGCATGTGGCTGGCCTCAGCTCTTGCACGTACACCCTGAGGAACATGGGTCTGAGCTCTGATTCATTTCCATAAGGAGAGCCCAGAGAGACATGTGGGGACAGGTGTTTTCACGTCAACCCAAGTATCTGCGTGGTGTTGATGTGACTGCAGGTCCGACAGCTACGTCCCTGCAGCAGTCCCTCTGCACCCTGAGCACATCAGCGAGGACGGTGTTGTTTGCAGAGACCTGCTGTGGGAAGAGCCACCCCCAGGCGCCTCAGCAGCTTCTGCTGAGCATTCAGGAGCTCCGCTATCCAAGCGGCACTGGTGCCACCGTGTGCTCTGTGAGGTGCAGCCTCTGCCCAGACAGCTGAGAGCCGTTTCTGCCTTCCTGTGTCCATCTACTGCATGGCCGGTTGCCTGTGGGCATTCTCTGTAGTGTCACTAAAAGACACAATCTGGATAGGTAAGGCTGGGTTGTTGATGTGCAGGTGACAGGTGTAATTTAAACACAAAGCCAGCACAAACAGATCAGTCATAGGGTTTTATTTATTTACATCACTTTAACCAGCATTTGCATGTTGAATCCAGGCAGCAGAGCACATTGTTTCTCCTTGTCTAGCACCTGCGTTTTTGATTCCTCGACAGAATGAGCCACTGTGTAAAGAACTGCACCCACCTCTGGCTCCACATTAGCCAAGTAAGCACCCTGCACCTCTCCCATGCATGCGTTCCTCCTCAGCCCAAGAGTGTCTGAATGGTGAACCAAGCTCTTTCCTGCCATCCTTTCTGCCCTACGTGCCCTGCTGTGGCACTGCCTTTCCCAGCTCATGGATGGCCTTGTTCTCCAGCACCTTCACCTTCTCCTCGCCTGGCTGCAGCACACAGGCCACCATCGCCCTGGCCACTGTTTCCACAGGCACTGAGTAAGCGGTGGGGAAGACTCGAGCCACAACACCCAGGAACTGCTGAGTTACCCACTCCATGGGCCGGGACTCCTGGCGCTTGCACAGCAGCACCCTGCAGAGTGAGGAGGTAAGGTAGGGTCAGCCTAGAGACTGAGTTCTATAGCTGCACCAGGGCACAGACTAGCTTCCTAAACCCACATGGGCTTTGGGGCTTTAGCAGGGCCACAAAACGTGACTGAGCTGAGCCCCTGGACACTCAATTCCTCTCTCTGCTGTACTGCCAAAAGCAGGATGACAGTTCTCCTAGGCAGCAAGAGCACAGTGCAGCTGAAAGGACACAGGTGAGTACTCCCCCTGCATAAGGCCAAGGTCCATGAGGAGATACTCTCCGACATATGTGCCCCAACCTCTGCTTTCGGCCCCAGCTTCTTGTCCTTGCACGGCACATGGCACTAGCGTTGGGATGGGCCATGGGAAACTGCAGAGCTTGCTTTCTGCAGCATTGGGAAGCAGTCTGCTCATCTGTGAGCTGCATTGGCAGCTGGTGGCTTTCTCCACTTCCCCCCATTTATGCATCCTTTTTCTTTCTCCATCGCCCCACCTGCTGCGCTGACAACCCTCCACCCAAGCCCTGTGCCTTCCCTCCTCCACTGCTACTCACGCTGGCCGGAGAATGGTACAGCGATCAAAACCAACAGCCTGGACCAGGTTCTCCACTTCTCCCTGTCAGAGCAGTTGGGCAGGATGAAAGGAGACAAGGATGACTGCAAGCACCATCCCTGCCATCCCGTGAACGTGCAGGAGTTGCTGAGCCGTGGGCAGGACAGCACTAACGCCAGTGCAAAGCTGGAAGAGGCGAGGCAGGGAGCAGCTCTCCAGGACAGGCAGCATGAGGCGACTGCCCGCAGTGGACACAGACCGTGGGTCAGCAGCGCACCCTTGCAACCATCACGTTAACTGCAACGGGCCACTCCCGAGAGCAACTGGACTTAGCGTGCAGCCTGGGGATGGATCCAGCCGGCACAAGACGCTGGCAGACAGCTGTTAATCCAGCAGGTGCTGGGAGCTGCAGCACACAACATATGGGGAAAAAAGCTTTTGCAGTAGATATGGTCCCACCTGGGGAGCCTGTGGGCTCTCCATCCCTGGATGGTTCACATCTCACCGGGACATAGCCCTAAGGCTTCCCCCCGAGCTGTGAAGCAGCTTGAGGCTGGGGAGCTGGGACTGGGCTAGAGGCCCCAGCGAGTCTTTCTAGGTTTAAAGAGGGAGATGAACACTGCACGCAGGGTTGTGCTGCTTCAGAAGAAGCCAGTCACACAGCTGTGCAGGCAGCTCCTTCTCTTGTCCCACAGCACCAGGAGGACTCCCAGAGCTATTTGCAACTCCTGAGACCTCAGCTACTCCTTCCTTCACGAGCACCCCAGCATTCTGTGCCTCCTGCACGAGCACCAGGTGGCCACCCCGGCTGACTCCTCACCTTCACGCGGAGGTAGAGGAAGCTGCTCTGTGCGTTAGCCCCCTGGGAGGACTGCAGGACAAAGTGTTTGCAGCCCCCTGCCCGCGCCAGCTCTGCTGCCTGCGCCACGTAGTCCCGGTCCACCCGGACAAAGCCGTCCTGCGGGTAAAGCGGAGAGGAGGGTCAGCAGGGCAGGGAGCACGCGGGCAGGGCAGGGGGTAAACAGGACCCCTGCTCTCCCAGGGGGAAAGGGACCCCACTCACTGCGCCAGCCTTGGCCCTGGTGGTGCCCAGGCAGCAGAAGCCCACGTCGTGGCCCTGGAAGGCGGCGGCGTGCTCGGCCAGCCGCTCGAAGTCCACCACCGCCTGCTCCTGCGGGGAGGCCGAGGGTCAGCGCGGCCGCCCCGGGACCCCACGCTCCACGGCCGCCCCCACCCCGGGACCCGACCCGCCGCACCACGGCCGCCTCCGCCTCCTGGCCCAGGCTCAGCCGGCGCCGCCCGATCAGCGTCACCCGGGCGAAGAGCCGCTGGGACAGCAGCTCCCGCAGCAGCGCCCGGCCCGTCTCCCCCGAGCCGCCCAGGACGAAGCAGGTCCGGCCGCTGCTACCACTCGGCGCGGCCGCCATTGCGAGGAGCGCCCGGCGGGAACGAGGCAGGCCCGGGCGGGCCCGGCTGCGCCGCCGCGCTGCGGAGTCGGGCGGGCGGGGCGCGGCGCCCGGGGAGCCGCTCCTGCGGCGGGGCTGGGGCGGGCAGCGCCACGGGAGGCACAGCACGGGGCCGAACGTAGGATGGGGCCGTTCCTGGGGCCGTTCCCGGGGCCGGGGAGGGTGTCTGTTCCCCCCCCGGGGGCTGCCCCAGGGACCCCCGCTCAGCTCTGCTGCTGCGCCCAGCGCGCAGGGAAGGTGTCGGCTCGCGTGTCCCCGCTCGGTGTCCCTGCACTGGCAGGGCCCAGCGCTGAAAGCGACACCCGAGGATCCCTGTGCCTGCCCTGCTCAGGCGAAGTGAATGGTCAGAGGGGTCTGTGACCTGTCGGGCGGCTCCTCTTCAAAACCCAGTGGGCGCAGTGTGTGCTGCCGATAGGGGTGCCCTGGGCAGGACGTAGATCACCTCCCGGGCAGCCTTGCAGTGATTCCAGTGTGAAGCAGCCACCGGTGCCTGAGAAAAAAGGGGATGAACCCAGTTCCCAGAGAACTCTCGCTGAGCAGGTCCTGGGTTGTGCTGACAAGCATAGAACCCCTTCACCGTGTCCCTGCCTAGACGTTGTCCCTCTGACAGGGATGAGGCTGTTCATCACCAGGGCCATGCAGGTTCCACCAGGACGTGGTTCTGGAGCAGGCGTGTGGGCATCCCAGGTTCTGCGCAGCCTCTCCCATGGGGCCATCAAGGGGCCCTGGGGCACCTCGATCCCGTTTGTCTTGATTCCTGGGGAGGGAGGTGCAGAGGCCTGAATGGCTGCTTTCGGGATCAGCCAGGCAGTTTTCCAGCCTGGTATGTCTGTCAAGCGCTACCCATGGCCGAGGGCTGAGGATGAATCCCCGGTGCACGTGCCGTTTGCGAGGCAGGACGCGCGTCATGACTGTCACCGGGTTAATGGCTGGCATCCCGCTCTACCTGCCAGTGTGCCACCGGCACCTACGGCCGTGCACCCCGTCCGTCGGGCTCCGCTCCACAGCCACAGGCAAACCCAGGTGGGTGCAGGAGGGGGAGGCTGGGACACGTTGAGGATTGGGAGTACTGGGAAAAGTGCTTGAGAGTGGGAGGGGACAGTACAGTGCAACAGTGTGAAGTGTTGGCAGACGTGTATGGAGCATGTGGTATGTTACAGGGTTTCATGGTGCGGTGGAGGTACCACTGAGGAGGGGTGGGATCAGGATACATGGGGGCCATACGGCGCTTCCAGCGCTCATGGTCTGCTTCTCCTCCATGGCAGGGCTCAGGGGGGCCAGCCAGGCGCCGGGGTACCCGCTCTCCTGGTGGCATGGAGACATGGTGCCGGCGCAGCGCGGCATTCGACTGCGTGCCGCAGCCGGCAGCCTACTGCCCTGACTGGATGGCAGAGCTCCCCGATGCCCTGCCCCTCTCCCGCCTCTCCATCCCTGGCACCCACGACTCCCTCAGCCTGTTTGGAGGCCGGCGCCTGCGGTGTCAGAGCTGGAACCTGGAGGCCCAGCTGGCGGCCGGCGTCCGCTTCCTGGATGTGCGCTGCAAGCTGTCGCGGGGCGAGCTCCGCGTCTACCACCTCTGCACCTTCCAGCGGGCCAGCCTGCGGGGCGTCCTGCGCCGCACCCTGCGCTTCCTCCGTGCCCACCCCGGCGAGGCCGTGCTCATGCGCATCAAGGAGGAGCTGCCCATCTTCTCCCGGCCCGGCTTCGCTGCCCAGCTGCATCGCTGCCTGCTGGAGGAGGGACAGGGCTGTTTGTGGTGCCAGGAGGAGGTGCCAACACTGGGCCAGGTGCGTGGGAAGATTGTGGTACTGGAGGCACTCACGCGGGAGGTGCTGGGCATCCCCTACGAGCAGCTGAGCATCAGCGATGCCTGGAACGTGCTGTCACTGGAGCGCAAGTGGGCCCGGGTGCGGCAGCACCTGGAGAAGGCAGCTGGCGGGGACTCCACCACCATGTACCTCACCTTCTGCTCTGGCAATGGGCTCTTCACCTGCCCTGAGGAGGTGGCCCGCATTGTGAACCCCCGCTGCTACCAGCACCTGCGGCGCCGGGGCCGGCAGCCCGTGCGCTGGGGAGTGGTCATCATGGACTTCCCCGGCGCGGGGCTTCTCCGGCTCATCGTGGAGAGCAACGGCCTGCAGGCCAATGGACACAGCACAGCAGTCCCCGGCACCCCCACAGCGCCCTTGCAGCATCCCCGCGGCAGAGGGGACAGACGCCGCAGCCGGCACAGCTCCGCTCGCTGCCTGCGGCGGTGCCCATCGGGACGGACACTGCTCCCGGCCGCACGCCTCTGCCGAAGGACATCGGTGCCCGTAGAGCAGAAGCGGGTTTCTAGGTCTCGCAGAACACCAGTAAGCGTTCGTGTGACGATAGTGTGACAGCGGCAGAGGCAGCAGAGAGCTGACAGCCCGATGGTTGGAGCTGGGCAGCCCGGGGAGCTGCGCCTTGCACATCGCTCTGCCCGGAGGAGCCAGGTACGGTGCTGGGCCAGTCAAGTCCCCACAGCACAGCAGGGATGGTGGGGAGAAAAGGTCCTGCCTCATCTCCTTTTGGGCCAGTGAGTCCTCCCATAATATCAGCAAAATAGTCCTTTTCCTTTCAAGGGTAAATAAAAATAAAAATAAGCTAGGAAAGCACTCCTTATGTTGCCTTACCATTTCCTGTCAGAAAAGTGCAGAAAAAACCTTTTGCTCTTGCTGCTCAGATGTGAAGGAGCCTGTACGCTTCTGCCCATGGCCAAAGCCAGGTTAAATTGGTGTCTGTGATCATCTTGGTCTTTAAAGCAGAGCTGCAGGAGGTCAGAGGAATTAATTTCAGGGATGACAACAAGGGGAACATCCTTTCCCTTGTTATTTTAGCTTTTGTTTTTTCTTGCAGGGGCTTGCCCCAAAAGTCAGGACTCCTAGGGAGAGCCAACTTCAACAAGTGCTGCCGATCCTGTGCACGGAGAGCTGAATGGCCACAGCAGCAGCAGTTCCAAAGGGGCTGCCCTGTCCCCGGGATCGCAGGCCCAGGGGATGTTGCACAGGGCAGAGCCAGTGATTTGCAACAGCACGGGCAGTGTGGGCAGGGCAGTTTGTAGATTCACAAAAGTAAAGTGATTGGGACATAAAAAAGACCTTAAAACCAGTGCCAGTGCCTGCCCCACCTGCAGATAATAAATCAGCAATTTAAACAGAATGGCAAGTCAAATGACACAGGAGCTCTTTGGAGCAGAAGGATAACCAAGATCCCAGGGGAGAAGTCATCAAACTGCTGTGTGCTGACGCAGGTAGGTGGGAAAGAGAAGAGGAACTTTTTTAAAAGAGGAAAGCTCAGCCCTGGCCTGCCAAAAGATGAAGGATGTTCTCAAGGATACTTCTATCTCAGAGGAAAACACAGTGCCTGCCAGAGGGGATACCACAGGATTTCCTGGCTGGAGGAGAGGATGTTTTTTGCTCCACAGGGGCTGGCCCTGGTGGAGACACAGCTCTTGGTGCTGAGCATGTTCATCTGCTCGGCCAGGGAGGGGAACAGGCAATAATACGCAGTGGGTGACAGAGGTGGCAGACAGGAATATGTCTCTGGGCTTGCTCTGTGAGACAGGAGAAGATTGAAATCTCTGCATTAAACCAGACATGTGGCAAAAGCACTGGTCATGTTTGGGGGGGCGGTGTCCTACTCATCATCTGCCAATGACTCCACCACCTGTGTTGCCTCTGCGCCAAGCCAGTGTGAAATCTCTGGGTATTGCTCTCATGCTGAGAAGGTGGGTGCTATCAAGGGAGGGCTAGGCAGGTCAGTGGTTGGTTCAACATTCCAGGGGTGCACAAGGCCATGGGGAGCCAGGCAGGGCACAAGCAGAGCAATCACAGTTCCCAGGAGCAGCTCTGCAGGCTGGGTGATTCTGCTGTCACCTAGGGCAAGGCCTGACTGCATGGCTGAAGGGCTGCCCCTGGATGTGGCACATGGAGCTGCACTCCAGCACCTCATACCCACCCTGTGCCCCAGCTCACTGGCAGGGCAGGGGTGCTGGGATTCCCCAGGTGGCAGAGTCACTTGTTTACACCCTACCACACAAGCAGTGAGATAAGGTCAATGTTACCTACACCCCTGGCATCCTGTTTGGCAAACTCTTATCTGTGCCACCCACATGTGGCTGCTGCCAGGTGCCAAGGAGCAGCAGGCAGCATGGGCAGAGCTACGCAAATGGCAGTGATGCTCAGTGAAAAGGCTCTCCGTCACTGGCTTGTCAGTGAAAATCAAGAGGCAGAGAGCTGTCCTACAGCTGAGATCAAAGAAACATCTCTGAGAGGGACAAGGGTTGACAGGAGTGATTTCCCCAAAACTACCCCTGTATTCCGCAGCCAGGGCTGTCCCAGTGTTGCAAGGTCCCTGTGGGTGGGGGGTGTAGGGTACCACTGTCCCTGGACTGTCTTGGAAACATCCCTGTCTATCTGGTCCTGACTAATCCTTGCAACCATCTCATTCTTCCAATCCAAGGTGGCACTCATAATGCGTCTCCCTGTGGCCAAACACTTCCAAATTGTGAGGAAGTTTTTGTCGGGTGCTGCTGCTCTCCTCCAGGACCATCCAAGGAAGGTCTGGCTGCTGGGGTTGTGCACCAGGTGCCACGCTGGGAGACTTGTTCAAAGGCACCCTGCGGCTCAGGGATAGTCTTTGGGTCAAACACTCCCTGGGGACCTGGGGGGGGGGGGTGGGAATCATCTGCTTCCTGTGCTCAGGAGATGCCTCTAAAGCTTCAGAGGGAGCTGCCTGAGTTCCCAAGGAGGAATAGAGGGATAGCAACAATGAGGCTGCAGCCCAGGGGTGTGGATCCTCACTGGTACCATGCTATCCTCCTGAAGGAGTGCCAGCAGGTGCCTCCTTGCTCCAGTGGGCTGCTGAGCCCTCCCTGGGGGCAGGGGGGTCTCCCCAGGAAGGTGCCCGCTGTATCGCCGGCAGCAGCCGAGCCGGACGGGCTGTGCCAGGGTGACTCGGTTCCTCTGCGGTTCCTCTCCGGGGACATTGCACAAGGAGGGGAGCAGGCTGTGCCACCGTGGGGCGGGAGCCTCTGCTGTAAACAACACATACTCATGTCTCTTCCCCAGAGACGGAGCCTGCAGCAGATCTCTCACAGGAGAGAGAGCATTGCCTCTGTCTGTTGCTCAGCGCCAGGGCACAGCAAAGGAGGCACATTTCCATTCCAGATCCCTGCGTCCAGAGGGACAGTGAGGAGGTAACACAAGAAAGTATCTTTGTACCTGCTTCCTCAAGTCCATGCTGAGCAAAGCCATGGCTTGTAGCTTGCACTCTGCCCTCAGAGGGGTGGGCACAGGGTGCACCATCTTTCCACCTAGGAAATCCCTGCACTGCTCAGGCAGAGACAGGCCCTTCCTTGGTAAGCAAGGCAGCAGGAACCCAATGGGAGCAGATATCCTGCAGGATCCTCAATCCCTTCCAGGGAACCCAACCTTGGAAATCAAGTTGTGAAAGGGCTCCTGGCAATTAAACATCTCCCAGCAGAGCTGATTCGGGTCTTCTCTCCCTCCTACCATGTGTACCTTTTTCCACTACCTGCAAAGCAACCCTCAGTATGTGTCCTGCCATGTAGGACCCCCTCTCTGAGCCCAGGTATCTGTGGGCATGGGGTACCTGATCCCACAAAGTGCTTTGAACTTGGCCATGTACTGCCCTGTATTTTGCAGCAGCAGCAGCCGCCTCTGAGTCTCAGCCACCTTGATTCTGTTTTTAAAGCAATACCAGAAACTATTTGTAGTTACAAAAATAAAGGTGAGGATATTTTTTTCTACTACTCTACCCTACCCTGCTGGGTTTCAGCAGAAGTGAAACTGGCAGGGGCACAGCCTGCTCTTTCCTTGGGCCATGCACCCACAAACACCTGAGTCCCAGCAGGTGTCTCATCAGTGGGAGAGGCAGTTGCCACCCTGGCCAGCTGACCCTCAGCACTGGGAGATGCTCTCCTGTCCCAGCAGCTGTCCGTCAGCCTCTCGGCCTGCCTGGATGCTTTTTCCCTTGCCGTAATTGACCACCCTCAGCAGATGAGCTGCTAGAAGGCGAGTGCTCCTGAATTACTGGACATACAGACCCATCCTCAGTAATTCCATAAAAATAGACAATTGCAGTAAAACATGATGCAAGAAAGATATTCAGAGACAGGAACTGTTTCATTTGTATTGGCCAAGTATAAACTAATTAGTGGGTTATGACTTTTGTGGGATGGGTTCCTCCTTTTGTTTAGAATGAGTCCCAGTGGAGCAGCATCAGTTTCTTTGGAACTGGAACATGCATTTGACCTGCATGGCTCTTGCTTGGCTTTAGCTGGAAGTGAGCAGAGTAATTCCTGCAGGAAACCTTGCCAAGGCAATTTTACTTATGAGCAGAATGGGGTAAGGAAAGATTTATCATGATTCAAGAATGATTAAGCATATTCCTGAAACTCTGGTGGAAGTTTCTAATGGAAGTTAAGAAGTCAGGGGAAGTTCCTCTGTCATATTATTGGACCTTTCTCACAAAGATAAAGACAGGAAAATACATTGTGTAAGTAACTGTTTATAAACAGTATATGAGGATTCACAGCCAGAGCAAAAAGCCTGCGTGCGAGGAGAGCATGCAGCATGAGAGCTGGGAGGCTGTGAGCCACGCTCCCACTCAGCCCCCGTGGGACCTCATCACACCTCCTCCCTCCTCTGTCTCCCGACCACCAGCGTGGGCGCTGCCACATGGACATGGTGGGTCAGAGAGGTCTTGGTGCCCTGGGCACCATGGGCTGGGGTTGAACCCTTTCCTGGGGGACTTTTTCCAGCTCCTGGAGGGCTCAGGCAATCCTGGCTGGTTGTGGGTCAGCTCCTGTGGTTGTCACATCCCTATGGCAGTGTGGGGATTCACCCAGCTCCCATGCCATAGAGCTGGTGTTGAGCTGAGTCCCACCAGGGCTATGGCCAGTGGGGACCCTGCTGTTCCCTTCCAGCCCCAGGTGAGAGAAGGGATTCTCGGGGTGGGAGAGTCCTGTGGTGAGGGAGGCGGTGATGTGGGGCAGGATGAGGGCTGGCAGTGGGGCTGGGGTGGGAGGGGAAGAGACCAAGGGCAGGGAGCAATGCTCTGCAGGCTCAGAGGAAGTGTGAGGCGCCACTGCCTGCCGGGGGCTACACATGCCTGGCACTGCCACTGGCTGGGCAAGGCGTGTCTGCAGCACCAACATGGTAGGTCCTGCTCCTTTCCTTGGGGATGACTCAGGGTCTGCCTGGAAAAAGGGATTTAGAGGAGGGCAGGGCTGTGGGCAAGCACTGAGAGGAACTAGTGCCACTGTCGGGGGCTGGGAGACAGACACAGGCTGCCCAGGAGACACCCTGCCTGGGTGACCCCAGGCACACAGGGTACTGCCAGGCACACAGGGCACTGCCACTGCAAGGCAAATGCCAGCCCTGGATGAGCAGGAAGGGCTGAGGGGCCACAGGACATGCCCTGAACTTGGGGACTCCCCAGGAGTGAACTGCATTGCCAGCAGTGTCTCCCTCACTGCCCAGCCGTGCTGCAGGCACAGCCCCCCAAAGTGCCTCACTGGAAGGGCCCTTTCTGCAGCCGCAGCACCATCCATGCCTGTGTGTGAGCTGGCACAAGAAACGTGCCCTTGTGTGTACCAGCACTGCCTGGCAGCACTGTGGGTGTGTGTGTGAGCCTCTTGGGATGTGCGTGCTCATGTCTCCCTCCCTACCAGGGCACTGCTGTGGGACTGCAATCTGCTGGGAGGACATGGACTCTGGGCTCTCGTGGCATCTACCTGGGCATTGCTGCCATCACATGGGGTAAGTCACCCACTGCCCACTCAGTAAGCCTTGTGTGACCTTGCTGCCAAGGAGTCTACAGGTCCTGGAAACTTGAGCAGGGCAGCTCCAGTGTTATTTCGGAGGGTCATCAGTTACAACCCTCGTGGCTGCCAGCTCCAGGGCTGGATCCTCCTGGGCTGGAAGGGGGCTGTGTGCTCAGGCCAGCTTCCTCCAGGCAGTGTATGTTCCCCCAGGGAGGGCTCAGCCACATGTGGGGTCCCTGCAGGGTGTCTGGTTCCCCACATGCAGCATGGCAGCTGGTGCACCCTACTGTGAACTGCAGAAAGGCAGCAGCAGCTCTACCCACTGCCTACACCCACGCCTGTGCTGCAGAGCTGGGCATGGACACAGGCACAGGACACACAGCTGCAAAGGTTGGGAGCACAGCTGGGGCAGCACCACCCAGAACTAGAGCTGCTAATTGACATCAGGAGGAGAAATCAGAGTAGAAAAGAATTTGGTTTTGCTGCCTGTAGGATATTTCCTTCACATGCTGATATTGCACAGAGAAAAACCTGCTGGTGACTGCTCTGTCCCTGGAAATCCTCTGTGAGCTGAATTATTTTCCAAAGGACCTTTCATGACTGAGCTAAGGAACAGAAATGAGGCAATACAAAAGTGTTAGGAGGAGTCTGAGATTTAGCTCTGGGAGGAAAACAAAAATGCAAAGGCAGCCTGTGTGGGGAGGGTGCTGAGCACCACCCTGGGAAGAGGTATCAAGGCCGCAAAGGGAGCCAAGGGGTTGGCCGGGGAGGCAGTGAGGGCCAGGAGAGGGCAGTGGGAATGGAGGATGGGGCAAGCTCCCAGAAGGTGCCCTGAGCTCCTGTCCTGGAGCCCCAAATTCCCAAAGGGTAAAGATGAGGGCTGTAGTGGGAAACCACATTTTCCTCACCTTCAGTTTTTGTTGAACAAAGTGGGTAGTTTGCTCTTTCACAAGGAAAACTAGACAAATTAGGAGAATTTAGAAAATTCTTAGAAAAATATATAATTATTGGCCAAACTACAGCTCTAATTAGACTTGAAAAGTCCTAAATTTGCATCTAATCTGTGATGCCCAGACCTTTGCATAACTGCAGCGTGGTGTGCTCTCCTGAGACACAGGGTACCGCAGGCTGGTTGTTTGTAGCAGACTTTTATTCCCATCTCACTTTCTGCACAAATGAAGATATGAATCCCATATCACTTGCAGCTGTTATGGAGATACCTATTTGTGGGGAGAAGGGAGGAAGCTTCTTTTTGTGGCTAAAACCCTATGATTGCATAAAGTTGTGGTGTGAAATGCAGTAAATAAGAGCAGGGTTTCAGGAAAGTGTCCTTCACTTGTGGGTGTGGGTTCCAGTTAATCTCTGGCCTTGCCCTGCCTGGTGGGCATGACCAGGATGTGAGTTTGACTTTTGTAAGATCTTGTTTTGCAACACTGAGTTTTACAAGATTCCTCAGACCATCTCTAGCTTAGATGAGCAGGTTGGGATCCAAATGCTTTTGGAGGTGAGGGCACACTTGTTGCTCTGCCTTGCTCCAATCCGACTCTCATATAGTACTGTAAGAAAAGGAAGAAAACTGAAGTGGTACACTTCTGCACTCAAGGAAGGAACAGTGTTTAAGGAACCATCTTGAAGTTGAGTTTTCCCCTTTGGGAAACTTTTCTCTGGGCAGGGGAACAGGGCCATGGGGCTGGGCTTTCAATACTTGTGCTGGAGAAGGAGTTGGCATCACCACTTGGGGTTCTTCTGCCACCTGCACTCTGCCTGCCCCATGGTGCCCACTGTCTCAGCCTTCACTCTGTCTCCTCCATCTTCCTTATCCCTGTGCCATCCCCCTGTTTTCAGTTCCTTCTGCCATGCCTGATCTACCCAGGTCTCCATGGATAGAGCCCCATTCTCATCCACACTTGTCCTTTCATCCCATCCCCTCAGCTGATCACTGGCCAGGCTTAGCCCACCCTCATGTCCTAAGGGATGCCATCCCTGACCTGGCTTCATCTTTTCTTCATTGATCCCAGACTTCATCTTCTCTCACAGGCATGGTGGTGTGGGAGGAGGTGGGTGCCTGGAAGTACTACTACAGTGACCGAGGGGACTACACGTGGGACCAGGCCAGGAATTACTGCCAGACCTTCTTTACTGACCTGGTGGCGATCCAGAACAAGGCAGAGATCGAGTACCTCAACGAGAACCTGCCCCGCCATGGGAGCTACTACTGGATCGGCATCCGCAAGCTGGGAGGCATCTGGACCTGGGTGGGCACCAGGAAGGTTCTGACAAAGGAGGCAGAGAACTGGGCAGTTGGGGAGCCCAACAACCGCCGCTCCAACCAGGACTGCGTGGAGATCTACATCAAGCGGAAGGACCAGTCGGGCAAATGGAATGACGAACCCTGCAGCCGGAAGAAAAAGGCACTGTGTTACAAGGGTTAGTAGGGGGACTGTGGCCCAAACCTGGATTGGGTGGGCTGGGGATCACCAGGGTGGCCAGCAGCTCCTGATGACCATCTTCTGTGTGTGCAGCCTCCTGCCAGCCATCCTCATGCAGCCAGCGTGGCGAGTGTGTGGAGACCATTGGGAGCTACCGCTGCGAGTGCTACCCCGGGTTCCATGGCCCTGAGTGCCAGTATGGTGAGCCATCCATACCCATCCTTCCCTCCCTGCTGGAGAGCCTGCGCCTTGGTGGCAAACTGGGCAAGTTCCCTGTGCTCCTAACGGGCTGGCAGTGATGTGTCTCTCCCAGTTGTGCAGTGTGCTGAGCTGAAGCCCAAGGGAGTGCAAATGAACTGCAGCCATCCCTATGGAAACTTCAGCTACAACTCCACCTGCATGTTTGGGTGCCAGGAGGGGTTCAAGAAGCAAGGCATGGGCACACTGCGGTGCCTGCCTTCCCAGCAGTGGTCAGCAGACATCCCCATCTGCAGAGGTAGGACCTGTCAGGGGCTGGGGGTCTCAGAGATGTGTCATTGATGCTTTGGGGGGACCAGCACTATGTGTCCAACGCTGCTCAGGCAAGTCTTGCCATGTCCCTGCCCTGTGTGAAAGGATCTCCTGGTGCTGCATGTGGGAGGTGATTCCCTCATGAGGCTGCAATGGGCAGAGCAGCTGTGAGCTCTGGATAAGTCCCCTGCTCTGCCTGGCTGTCCCAGTGCCCTTGCTTGCTATCCTGAATTCCACCCAGATGTCAGCACCTGGTGTGCACTAAGCAAGGAGTCAGGATGGTGTCTTAGCTCCTCTGTCAACCAAGTGGCATGGTCTTCACCTCCCCACCCTGATCTGCCTTGGGAAGGTGCTTGGCATCTTGAAGGTCCACAGAAAAAAGAGGGGCCGGGGAAAGGGAGTATCCTGGCAGACCACTTTGAGCCACCTTGAGTGGGGACAAGGACCCATGAAATGAGGTTAGATATAAGCTGAGAGGGACAGAGCGTGGCAGGAAGCCACAGAGGAGAGAAAGCTGTGGTGTGTTATGCTGCAGGGGCAGGGAAAGTCTTCCTGTTGGTGGCTTGAGGGCTTGCAGCCAGGCACCAGGCGTCCCAGGGAAGTGCTGGGCTTTTTTGCGGGTGTGAGAGCCTTGCTCCACCTTTCCTGTGCCACAGCCTCGCACAAGGATGGGACAAGTCAAGGACTGGAGCAGACATGGGATGGAACTGGGGACCCTCTCTATTGGGAGACCCAGCAGAAGCTGTTGGGTCAAACAGCATCTCTGTACATATATTCTTTAAAAAGAAAGTCTGCCTTGAAGTTAGTGCTGCCAATGGTGTCTGTGCAAGGTGTGCCTGTAGTCCAACACAGTACTTACTTTAGGCACCTGAGACCAGCAAAACTTTCAACAGTTAAAAGCATGGAGCTGTGATGTGATTATTCTGTAGCCAGCACCCCCAGCAGGAGCAGGAGCTGGCCCCCAATTTTGTGGAAGTCCCCCCAGGCAAGCTGGGCTGTGCCTGCCTGCTCCAGGCTTTTCAAGTTACCAGAGGCTTGTTTTCCCAGCTCGTTGTTTTTTTCCTGCTGGCTGTGTGTATGATTGATTTTTGTTTCTTGCAAAGAATCAGGTGAGTCAGATGGTTGCCTGCGATAACAAAGCAGTGGTAGCAAGCATTGCCAGTTGGGCTTACTCCAAAAACAAGCAGAGGTTCCTGCTGTGGCGAGGCTGATGGTGCTTTGAGGGCTGTGAAGGACAAGGCTGCCTGCCCTATCTCAAACAGTGTCCTGTGCCTGCCTGCAGCTGTTGTGTGCTCATTGTTGGCTGGCCCCAAAAGGGGCTGGGTCAATTGCTCCCACCCACATGACATGTCCACCAATAGACACCTCTGGTAATTTTGTGGGAAACCAGACTTGCCTGTATAACAGCTATAAAAGGAAAAGTCTGCCTAGGAAAGTGTTTGGTGTTGGTCTAAAAGCTGAAGGTGCAGCGGATGGGGTGTGTTTCAGCTGGGCTGGGTGATGGGGGTGTTAGATGTCCTCCTGGCACTAACCTGTGGTGGTCCCGCAGGCAGCAGAGCCACTCACCCCAGCAAACGCTGGGTGCTGCCCTGGCATGCAGCAAAGGACATCCTGGCCACAGCCTGGGGAGGCTGGCACACAACCCTTGTAGCCATTGCCGTCATCCCATCCTGGTCCTCTACAGCCCCAAAGCCATCCCCCTGCCACTGTGACAAGGTCTCTGCTCCAATAAAGGAAGGGAGGCAAGTTGACTGCATCAGCTGTGGTCCTTCATCCCAGGGCCTTCAATCCAGGGTAGTGCAAGGGATAAACAGGGCTCTTGTAGAGCAGCAATTGTGTGCCCCCCAGCAAATCACTCGTAGGGCAGAAAAAGCATTGTAACAACCACTGTTTTTGAAGAGGTGAGTCTGAGTGAGAAAGGCAAGTTGAAGACATATGACCATAGCTTTGGTTTCCTTTGATTTGGATTCAGCCGTAACCCTTAGATTTAACCTCATCTATTCTGTCTCTGAGACTCACTCTCCCATTGCAGCCATCACCTGCCCAGTGCTCAGTGCTCCAGATTGGGGAGAGCTGAACTGCTCCCACCTCCACGGAGACTTCTCCTTTGGCTCCATGTGTGCCTTCTCCTGCCAGACAGGGTTTGCACTCATGGGGTCAGACAGTCGCAAGTGCACAGCCATGGGGACATGGACAGGGGATGCTCCACGTTGTGAAGGTAGAGCTGCTGCCAGAGTGCAGGGTGTCATTTGCCTTGGGGTGACACTGATGTTCCCCAGCCCCTTGGTCCCAGAATTTTAATCTTCCAGTTCCCAAGCTTGAAGTGTACCTCTTCATTCTGCAGCCATTTCCTGCCCAGTACTCAGTGCACCAGAATGGGGAGACCTGAATTGCTCCCATCTCCACGGCAATTTCACCTTTGGCTCCACGTGTACCTTCTCCTGCCAGACGGGGTTTGTGCTGATGGGACCAGAGCATCGTGAGTGCACGGCCATGGGGACCTGGACTGGAGACATCCCACGCTGTGAAGGTATTGCTGCTGCTTAAGCTGTCACAGGCCTCTGGCTGACCATGGAATGTTCTCCAGTGTCGTGGACCTTTCATTCCAACAATTTAACCTTGTAGTCCCCAGACTCCTGCTTGAAGTGTGTCTCTGTCCTTTCAGCCGTCACCTGCCCTGTGCTCAAGGCACCACACCAAGGAGAGCTGAACTGCTCCCATCTCCACGGGAACTTCACCTTTGGTTCTACATGTGCCTTCTCCTGCCAGAAAGGGTTTGTGCTGATGGGGCCAGATAACTCTGAGTGCATGGCCACAGGGACCTGGTCTGAAGACACTCCACGCTGTGAAGGTAGAGCTGCTAGAGCTCAAGGTGTCACTGGCCTTGGGGTCACGCTTGGGTTTTTCCAAGCCTCTCAGGCTGAACAGTTTAGCCTCATACTACCTAGGGTCCTGCTTGAAGTTTTTCTCTATCCTTGCAGCCATTGCCTGTCCAGTGCTCAGTGCTCCAGTCTGGGGAGAGCTGAACTGCTCCCATCTCCATGGGAACTTCACCTTTGGCTCCACATGTGTCTTCTCCTGCCAGACGGGGTTTGTGCTGAAGGGGTCAGAGACCCGCGAGTGCATGGCCACGGGGACCTGGACTGGGGACATCCCACAGTGCAAAGGTAGAGCTGCTTCTCAAGGTGTCACAGGCCTTGGAGTGACCATGAGATGCTCTTGGGTGTCTTGTCCTCCCATTTCAACAGCTGAGCCACATAGTCCACAGACTCTTACTTGAAATGTGCTTCTTTACCCTGCAGCCATCACCTGCCCAGTGCTTAGTGCTCCAGATCAGGGAGAGCTGAACTGCTCCCACATCCATGGAGACTTTGCCTTCAGGACCATATGTGCCTTCTCCTGCCAGATGGGGTTTGCACTGATTGGGCCAGAGAGCCGGGAGTGCATAGCCACAGGGACATGGACAGGGGATGCAACACGATGCGAAGGTAGAGCTGCTGTTCAAGGTGTCTCAGGCCGTAGGTTGACCTGGGACATTCTGCAGTGTTTTGGTCCTCTCATCCTAAGAGTTTAGCATTGTAGTGCCCAAGCTCCTTCCTGAAGTGTGCTTTTTTTGCCATGCAGCCATTGCCTGCCCAGTGCTCAGTGCTCCACACCAGGGAGAGCTGAACTGCTCCCACCACCATGGCAGCTTCACCTTTGGCTCCACATGTGCCTTCTCCTGCCAGACGGGGTTTGCACTGATTGGGCCAGAGAGCCGTGAGTGCATGGCCACGGGAGTCTGGACTGGGGACACACCACAATGCAAAGGTATTGCCGCTGCTCAAGGTGTCAAGGTTGACCATGGGATGTTCCCCAGAGGACCCTCTTTAGCCTCACAGTACCCAGGCTTCTGCTTGAAAGTGTCTCTCTGTCCCTGCAGCCATTGCCTGTCCAGTGCTCAGTGCTCCAGATCGGGGAGAGCTGAACTGCTCCCACCTCCACGGAGACTTCTCCTTTGGCTCCATGTGTGCCTTCTCCTGCCAGACAGGGTTTGCACTCATGGGGTCAGACAGTCGCAAGTGCACAGCCATGGGGACATGGACAGGGGATGCTCCACGTTGTGAAGGTAGAGCTGCTGCCAGAGTGCAGGGTGTCATTTGCCTTGGGGTGACACTGATGTTCCCCAGCCCCTTGGTCCCAGAATTTTAATCTTCCAGTTCCCAAGCTTGAAGTGTACCTCTTCATTCTGCAGCCATTTCCTGCCCAGTACTCAGTGCACCAGAATGGGGAGACCTGAATTGCTCCCATCTCCACGGCAATTTCACCTTTGGCTCCACGTGTACCTTCTCCTGCCAGACGGGGTTTGTGCTGATGGGGCCCGAGAGTCGGGAGTGCACAGCCATGGGGACATGGACAGCGCATGCCCCACGCTGTGAAGGTAGAGCTGCTGCCAGAGCTCAGTGTGTCGTTGGCCTTGGTGTGGCACTAGGATGTTCCCCAGCCCCCTGGTCCTGACACTGTAGTCTCCCAGGCTCCTTTCTGAGATGTGCCTCTTTACCCTTGCAGCCATCAAATGCTCAGCACTGACCACCCCCAAGATGGGCCAAGCTTCCTGCTCCCACCCACCTGGGGACTTCACCTTTGGCTCCACATGTGCCTTCTCTTGCCAGAAAGGGTTTGTGCTGATGGGGCCAGGAAGCCTCAAGTGCACAGCCATGGGGTCCTGGACTGGAGACACCCCACAATGCAGAGGTAAATCTCATGATCTCACACCTGTCTGGCAGTGCTCTGTTGTAGCAGTGTGCTTTCCCCAGCTCTCCAGTCTGTCAGTTCATCCTCTGGCTTCCCAGCCCAAGTGTCCCTGTCTCACTACCATCAGTCTTGTCCTCTTAATACTGCTGCTGTGCTTTATCTCCAGCCATCAGCTGCCCAGTGCTGGATCCTCCCAGCAGAGGCCAGCTGAGCTGCTCTCACGTGCATGGGAACTTCACCTACAATTCCACGTGCACCTTTTCCTGTGAGGAGGGGTTTGTTCGGATGGGAGCAGAGGTGCTCTGGTGTGAGGCCACAGGGAACTGGACCAGGCATCCTCCTGTCTGTACAGGTACAGTGGGACTCCCCTGCTCCTCTAGTGCTGCAGGGGGGGTCCAGCTTTCTTGCAAGTACATCTTGAATGTGATAAGGGGCACTCCAGGGGCTGAGAAGTCCTGGCAACTTTCTAACTTGGGGGTCTGTGGATCTGTTTCAGAGGATGGTGCCTTCTTAAAGCAAGTCCTGGCTTACAGCAGTGGCACAGCCCTGACAGTAGCTGGTCTTGTGCTCTCTGGGGGGCTCATTGCCATCCTTGCCAAGCGCCTCAGTGACAGAGGTATGGAAACACCTCCCACAGCCCACCATAGCTTTGCCCAGGGGCTCTCAGGCAAGGTGGTTACAGAGTCCCTGGGGAGGGTGGGATGATCAGAAGAATTTAATAACAGTGTGACTGCCTCAATCCAAGTGTCTTATTTGATGCAAGTTGCATGGTTCCGTGGCAGTTTGTTGAGCTGATAGTGTCAGCAGCCAGCTTTGGAGGGCAGAGCCAGATAAACACCCTCACTGTGAAGAAGACAGGAAATGCTTCAGGCTGCTTCCCACTCCATCCCATACTTATGCTCCAGCTTCTCATGGCCTTCACTGAACATCTGTTTTTTTCTTTTCTATCTGCTCTATCCCCATGGACATTTCAACACCATTATCAGAGGAGAAGAAGAAGCTCCTGAACCCCACCAGGTGAGAGCCATGCCCTGTGACTCTCACAGCCCGGTGGTCACTCTGCTGTCACTTATATCTGCCTATGTGAGGCTGCTTTTATATGCAGTGGGAGCATCTTGTAGGCTGACAGGGCTGTGTTAACCCCTGCCCTTCACACACTCCTGCACTGTCCAAGGTGACACCCTTGTGTTTGCCCTGCAGTGACCTAGGATCACCAGGCACCTTCACCAACGTAGCATATGATGCCAACCTGTGAGGTGAGTGCTGTTAAGACACTCACAGCACCCTGTTCAAAATTCACCTGGGCTGCCATCCTCCTGCCTGGAGTGCTCCCAGATGGGGACGCCCTTGGGGACCAAAGTGAGTAACACCAGCTCTGTCTCTTCTGTGCTTCCAGCCTGCCCATGACTGAACCCCACCATTGTCCCCCAGTGCTGCAGGCCCAGCAGGAGCTGCTGCTGGAGCCCAGAGGGACTCCATGCCTGGAGCTGCAACCTGGACCAGCACTGCCTGTGGTGACTGTGCCCACGCTGCATTTACCGCCAGGAGGGGAAGCTGCCTCAGGAAAGGTGGCTGGAGACCTGTCTGGGGCCGTGGGCCGCTGTCTCGTGTGGGCAGCCTGCTGCTTGGCCTGTGGACATTCCCTGTAGGGAATTTGGACATTCCCCCTTGGCTGCCCCACTTGTGCTTCCAGGGATGGGCTTGTGTCAGCAGGGCCCAAATAAATGCCTGTGTCTAACCAGTGTCTCTGTGTGCTTGGGAGAGGGGGAAGGTCTCCATCAAATAGCGTGGCCAACAGGACTGGGGAAGTGATTCTTCCCCTCTACTTGGTACTGCTAAGGCTGCACCTCGAGTACCGTGTCCAGCTCTGGGCCCTTCAATTCAGGAAGGACATTGAAGTGCTGGAGCAGGTCCAGAGAAGGGGAACCAAGCTGGTGAAGGAGCTGGAACACAAATGTGATGAGGGGTCGCTGAGGGAGCTGGGGTTGCCTGGAGAAGAGGAAGTTCAGGGGAGACCTCCTCACTCCCTACAAGGAGGTTGTAGCCAGCCGGGGATGGGATCTTCTCCCGGGCAACTAGCGACAGGACGAGAGGACACAGCCTTAATCTGTACCAGGGGAGGTTCGGGTTGGATATTAGGAGGAATTTCTTCGCAGAAAAGGCGATCAGGCATTGGAATAGACTGCATAGGGTGGAGTCACCGTCCCTGGAGGTGTTTAAGGAAGGAAAGACTGGACGTGACAGTGCCATGACGGTGTTGGGTCATATACTGGACTCGGATCCTAACTGCTTCTGTGACTCTGGGCGGTGGGACGCCGGACACTGCCCGTAGGAGCCCCACGCCAGCCCCGCTCCGGCCGCCCCCGTCCCCGCCCCGTCCCCGCCCCTCCGGGTGTCCGGCGGCGGCCGCCGTCGGGGGCGGTGCTGCCGGAAGCAGACGTGTGTTTCGGGAGGAAAGGGAAGCGATGGCGGCGGCTAAGGCCGAGTGGGAGCCGGCCGGGCTCGGCCTGGACTGGGGTGAGCGGGGCTGGGGCGGACCGGGGCGGCGCGGGGTTCCCCGCTGGGCCGGGCCGGGGCTGAGTCCCTTGTCTCTCCCGCAGAGGCGGTGCTGGGCGAGGAGCTGAGCGAGCTGCTGGGCGCCGCGGCCCCGAAGGACGAGCCCGACGTGAGTACCGGGAGGGGACGGGGGCGGCGGGGGCCGGGCTGCCCGTTCGGCCAGGGGGGATGACCCGCGGGGATCCCCCCGGGGCAGCCTGGCCAGGAGACCGTGGGTTCCCGGCCTTCACCCTGCATGACTCACTGAGGTATCGATCGCTTAACAAACTGTGGTTGTGGAGACCGGAGATTGAAGGTGTAAAGGGGAGAGTCCAAGGTGAGAGCTGCAGGTGCCGTGCCCAGGAGGGGCGGTGCTGTCGCTGCCCCAGGGAAGGTGAACCCCGCAGGGCAGTGCTGCGGGAGGGGAGAAGCGTGGGCGCCTTACAGCTGCATCCACCGGGGCTGGGCTGTACAACCCTGCCTGTTAGATGGCTTCGTGTTTTCCTCTTTAGTGTAGGATTTTCTCCAAAAACCTTTCCTTGCAACCTTATGCATTAATCCCCGTGTATTTTACTGTCCAGCTGCACATACCACTTTTTCTTTCGGGGGGCACCTGCCTCGTGGATTCTCCATTCCATGTTCTTCCTCTTGCCTTCTCTGTGCTCACTGTGTCCTGACTCATCTCCAGCACAACAACCGCTGGGTTAGCCAAAGTAAATCTCACGTACTAAAAGCATTCCTACAGGTGTTGTAGAGCCACTCACTGGAGAAAACGTTGGAACTGCATGATTGTACAAGGGAAAGGTAGTGCCTGTCAGCAGGTTGGCATTAGTTGCCTGTGTGGAGGCTCTTACTGCACAGCTCAGGCTGTGGGGTTTTGTCATTCTTCCTATCAGTGTGCTCTGATGAGCTTTCTCTTCATTGTAACTTGTAAGTAGTAACATCTATGCAGACTTTTTGAGCCTCCCTTTACAGCCAAGTTGAGAATGTAAGGAAAAGGTACACTTGCAGGACAGTTTTTAGTAAGAAAATCTTTGCTGTGTGTTTGTGTTAGTTGGGTATGTCCTGTTTGTATTTTTCGTGCAAGTGCTCATAAAATGCCACATTTGCATAGAGAACTGAGACTTACAGATGCACAAGCATAAAAAAATGGGGCAAAACCCCCAATTGTTGTTTTAAAGGTCCCATGATAAATCATATGTATGAAGTGATTTTAACCTTTTTTTCTTGTTTGTTTGTTTTGATGTCAATTTATGATGTCTGTTTATTCAAGTGTAGGGAGACCTAATATATACTGTTCATCAAGCCTTGAGCAAATCAATACTTGTGTCTCTTTTCCTGTTGGTAAACTGTCCCTAATGGTGCTTTTGTTTATAAGATGCTTTGAGATGTAATGATGGAAGGGCATTAAATAAATTTTTCAAGGCAGACCTGTGTTTTATTTGAGGTGGTTCAATGAGTGGACTTAGAATTTTTGGTTTAGAAACTACTGATAAGGGTATGATAATTAGTGATGGTCTTAAACTAACATGCTCCTTTCCTGCGGGTCTAAGGTTTAAAATAAGCCTTATCTTGTATGTTCCAGTTGAGAATTTCTCCTTTAAAGACTTTTATCTCTGCACGCTTTAAGGCAACTGAAGTAATAGTTGTATTGTTTTGGTTTGTTTTCTGGAGCTGTAAGAATGTGAACATAATGGCTGGTGGTGTCAGTGTATCTTTCTTTTTGTCTTGTCTCTTTTTCTGAACTGTCATTTCAGGAAAATGATCTATATAACTTTCATTTTGATTTGGATTTGATGTCTTGGGACTCGGACCTTTGGAATATTACAGGCCATGCTTATACAGGTAATTAATTTTCTGTATTTTGCAGATGTGATTCTTACCCCTCTGACCCACAAGGGTGAGCTGTTACAACTTAGGGATAGTGGTAACTTATGTGGAACTATTTGCTTCCCTACAGCTGTGTTATGAGAAGTTGTGCTGTGTAGGGCAGGTACAGCAGGCAAGGAGTGCCCTACAAGCCAAGCTGTTTAGTACCTTTAGTCTCACTATGTTTTCTGCTGTGCTTTGCTTCAGGAATTAAATAGCTGGTATAGAGCAGTGTGTTCTTTACTGATCTCTCCTTGCTAAGAACTTGTGCAGTAAAATTTCCATGTCTGCCTCTTGCAGATACAAGTGTGAAGACAGAACCCTTATCACCAGCCACTTCAAACTGTTCGGTCCCTTCTCCGTCGTCTGTGGACTCTCCAGTGCAGAATGTGCCTGTATGCAGAAACCTCCATGTAACACATATAGCAACAAAAGCCCAGTGATTGACTTCTCTGACCAAATTCATGGCATAACAGGAAACAGCTTATTTTTTCAACCCTTGCAAAAGCAGCTTTCCTTCAGTGATGTTTTCTTACCTCTCCTTTGTGATCCACTGGAATAAGAGCATGTTCAGTTCTGTTTCCTCAGTTGTGTTTATTAGCCTGGTTGCCAAACAAAATGCCTTTTAAAGGCTTCTGAGTCTAGCAGTTGCTGGCCTCTGCCTCGCATTGCTCTGCTGATGGGCACAAGTACTTGTTGGTTTTTTTTAGTGGTACTTGGCATTGACCAGGATAAAACTGCAGAACAAAACCTTTCTCCTGTTTGCTGCACCAGCAATACAGATGTGATGAAAAGCAGATATACTCTGAGCTGCTAGTAGACACTTCTCTGTGTTTCTGAAGCATTAATCTCATGTACTTTCTGTCTGCAGGATGATGTGGACTTCAGCTGCAGCTCCCAGATGTCGCCCATCTCTCTCTACAGCAAGAGCTGCAGGAGCCCTGCGTCCCCCGAAGGAGAAGGGGAGAAGAAGCCTGCTGTCAGCATCTCTCCTCGATCTGGTATGAGAGATAGAGCTACTTTGAACCCGTAGATAGTATGTGCTTTACTTTGATCCCATGGATAGTATACGATTTACTTTGATCCTATAGCCAGTATGTGTGTTGTCTTGCATATGAATGTTTAACTAACAGACAGTAGATATCCTGTCATTTCTGACTTGAATTTTTGATCAGATATGTTTATTTTTAACGAATATTATAGATGGGTAAAAAAAAAACCATACCAAAAGAAATTTTATTATTGCTTGAATTCTTTATTTTATGCCTTCTGTTCTGACTCTCTTTCCTTTTCTAGGAAATAATTCTGCGAGGAACCTGAAGAGGTGTAGTCAGGCAGTGTCTAGGCCTGTGATACAGCCCAAACCCCTTTTGCCTGCTGTGCCTGAAGCTCAGGCTAACATTGGCATCCCAGCTAAAACCATCATTATTCAGACTCTTCCCACGCTTGTACCACTGCCAAAGAATCAGCCAGTTGTTAACATCCAGCCAGCACCTCCTAAAGGTAGGTGAATTGTCCTGACTGAGCCAGGTCTTGGGGGTAACTTTATCTGTTTGGGTGGGCTGATAGAATGAAGTGAGGTTTGGTGCATGAAAGGGGAGGGGGAGGAAAAAAAGGGGTCCTACATGCTTGGCTGAAAAAGCTTAAGGCTGAGAAGATGGCCTTACTCCTTTCATAGTTGTATGAGGAACAGCCCTTACCTGGGTGTTATTTGGAACGGAAGACACTGGATTATAATAATTCCATTATTTGGAATGGAAGACAGGGACTGTGCTGAGCTGTGGAGATAAAACTGCTGATTGGGAAAGATCTGTAGGGACCCTCTGCTGTGCTCTGCCTGTGATGTCAGGTGGTGCATAAGGTGATTACAGTGCTGTTCTGTTGTAACCAAAGAAGGTCCAGCAGAATCAGGGTGGCTTGAATGAAGCTGGAAAGCTTGGGAGAAGCGGTAAAAGCTTTTTTTTGCCCGCATGAAACCACCACAGGATGGTGGGAACATGAGTTTATGACTTTTTCTAAACAGCATCAAATAGAATGTTGTGAAATCTGCTAAAACTGAGAGCTGTGTCAGAGGTTAGAAAAGTTGCTTACAGCTGAAAGCTGATGTAAATAAGAGGCAACTGATTTCCTGTCCCCTGATAATTCTTCATTCCTAGAGTTGCCCTGTAACTGATTTTTGAAGTAGCTTGAGCCTTCATTTCTGAATCCAAAGCCTTATTTCAGTCTCCAGCTGAGCCTGTGGGGACATTGCTTGCATTGCAGGAATTGTCAGGTGCAGTTGCTCGTTTCACCAGCTGATGGCCGCAGTCCCTTGCGGTTGAATGCACAGGCACTGAGGCGTGGAAGGAAAGGGAGACAAATTGTTGAGGGCATGTATCTAGAAATTATTGCAATAGTGAAAAATTTGTCTTCGTTACTAATTGCTCTTTCATCAGGAGTTCAGCCAAATCTGCAAACACTGACATTTGTTACAAAATGCCTAAGATTGTTAGACTGCTTAAAACACAGGCCAGCACAGTCAGTGTGACCTAATTCTTATTCCTTCTGATGTTCCAGCTGATAAGATACCATCTGGAATAAGGAATGTTGGGGATAGGGAGTTTTTGGATGTAAGTATAGTACTGTGAAGATCAGCTTCTCCTTTTCCCTGAAGAAAAGTCAGGGCAGTAGTTTCTGTGAGACAGTATAGAGGAAATACTTTTGGGAAAGTATTTCCATGTGATGTATTTATTTTAACTGGTGATATGTTTAAAAATTCTATTGTGCCGCTTCTGTAATGAAAACCATAAGGATCTGTTTTCATCAATCAAAATCCCCTGCATATGACAGGTTGGAGCTACCAGCTTGAAATATCCCATTATCTTCAAAGGAGCATGAGAAATTGTATTTTTACAGTCCCTTTTATAAAAGCTTAAAGGAGAAAGCATGGTCTTAGAGCATCACATGTTTCATACATAAAAAAGAAAGTTGAAATAGTCTCAAATTCACCATTTAAGGTTCTTAAATAGGGTAGTATTGCATCATGTTTTCAAGACTGTGTCTGCAAAAAAAAAAAAAAAAAAAGGGAGACCTAATCCTGCACCCCATACATAAAAGATCTTGGCACTAGGCATATTACTTCATTTTTCACCTTCCAGAGGGTTGAGTAAATGCTGTAATACATTGTCGTGCATTTCGGTTGGAATGCTCAGTTGGAATGTGCTGTTTCTGAAAGCTGGCGGGGTCATCCTGTTACAAAGGATTAGAGAGACATTGATGTGTTTTCAGACAACAAAATATTACTCAAGCACCCGCTTGAGTTAAATGCACTTGTTGGACTGAAATTTCTTGGACATGACTGTTTTTAATTCCATTTCAAACTCTGTCAAAATTACCTCATTTTTTTTCTTCTTGCTTTTCTTTAAGCTCTGTTCAGCTTGTGCATAAACGTTCTTGCATAAGACATTTTTAAAAAAAAAATCTTAGTGTGAATTGAAGCTTTAAGGTAAGTTTTGAAAGTGTAATTCACGTTGTTCTTTTTTGTTCATCTTGTATCTCTATGCTATTTTGTATCGGTCTGTATAGCGTGAGTCAATTCTGTGTAAGTAAGTAAGTTTCCCGTTGAATACAGCAATAAAGTAGGTATGGACAAAAGGGAGAAGGAGGATTGAGACAAGCTGGCTAAGTTCTTTGAAGAAGTTGTCTAGAGTGCTTCAAGTGTTAGCAATACTGAAATGAGTAATGTTTATAATAAGTGTAGAATTTTATTAACTTTGAAAAGCTTTTGGGAGAGAGTTTGATTTATTGGATCCCTTTAATATGTGTAATTTTGGTTTGCAGGATGGATCAAGAATCCTACAAACTCCTGAACTTTTTTTTTTTTCCATTCCTATTCTGTGGAATATACTAGTGGTGCAGGGCAGGTGGGGAAGCAAGGCTTTCTACCTCCTCTGTCAGCATGCCCCTACAAAGTGACAGTGTACAAATCCATTCCATAGGTGCTGAGCTCTGCTGGTTGTTCTTGTGTTCCAGGTCAATCGGTGGTGCTCCCCCAGCCTGCCGTGGTGCAGCTTCAGGCTTCTGGGGTGCTTCCTGCTTCCCAGCCAGTCATTGCTGTCACTGGAGGGACCACACCACTTCAAAACCACATGGTGAATGCATTGCCTCCAGCTGCTGGAAATGGCTCAACAAGTGGGAAAATACTGCTGACTAAGCCCTTGCTTCAAAGCACCACACCAGCAATGGGGCTGGATGTAAGTTCTGACTGTGTGTGATAACTGATAACCAAGGCTTGGAAACAGCTCTCAGTTACCTATTGTGTAACAGGTATTGTGGCATTTAATGGGATAACCAGATCCCTTCAGAGTCCCAGGGAACTCTTAATAGGATTTCTAACAGTAAACAGGGAGTCTGGCAGCTTGGCAGAGAATGGGGATGAGCAGCTTGATGTCTGCTGGCCTGCCTGGAGTTGCAGACCAGGTATGCAAGCATAGTGGCAAAAGACGGTGATGATACATTTTTTGTATCATTTGTCTTCTCAAGAACAAGCTCTCAAGGTCCCTTACATACAGGAAGATATATCTGATTTTTGATTAGTGCTAAGCCATTTTTCTAATCCATATAATAAAAACAATCCTTTTGAAGTAGATGAATTGGAAATGTTGCTGCTTAATTCTTTTTCCATCCCCCTTTATCTCCCCAGATTTTACTTAAGATTTTTAAAAACTTCAGGTGTTGAGTTTCACATGAGCCTAATCTCTTCAGGCTTCCTTTTGATCATATACTGTATGAGTAGAAAAGGTGTAAGCTCTCAACAATCGCTGTGTAAATAAGGAAGTTTTCCCATAGTAGCTCACAATAAGCAGTAGGTGTAAACAGAAATAGCTTTTGAGATGTGTGGGTTGGTTTTTTTTTCCTCTTCACCTTTGACATCTTAACTAGATAGAGAGCTGGGTGTTAACTTGATTTAGTTGCTAGTAATTTGGAGCTGCTTTGGTTGCATTTTGTTGTCCAAAGAAGGCATGGTTGTGAAAAGTACCAAAGCTTCTTGATTGTGGCTTTTAAACTCTAAGTGTTGTTCTTCAGCGTCATATTCCAAAAGCCATTGTGAGCTGAGAGTCCTATTGCTTCTCTCAATATAAGGGAGAAAACACTGGTGCCCATTCACATGGAATTTTGCTGTATTAGCCTATTAGCAGTGCAGGTTACTGTCAAAGGCATGTGCCTTCAGCGTCTTTGGAGGGATGTTGCTGTACAGTTTCCTCATGTCTGAGAATTGCCACTCATGCTTGATGTTAAATTTTCCTCACTAATCATGTTTGTGTGGGGGCTGCATTTTATAATGAAAAAAGTGTGCTACAAATAATTCAGGAGCCAGAGTACAATGAAAACTTGATATTGAATTCACAAGAAGCTAATGAAGGTCTGACAGTAGACAGTTAAGAGCACTGCGTTTTTAAATGGTATTTGCTTCCTATACAAAGCCAAACTGAAGACCTGTCAGCAGTCATTTGATTTGTGATTCCCTGTAACCAGGACTAACATGGCACCTTGCCATTGTCGGAGTATAAGGGTTAATTGACAAAACCCACTTATTGTCATTTTACTTGATATACACACCCATGACAGTCACTAGTCAAAGGTGTAGCTGGGGTAATGATCAGCTGTTTGTTTTGAAGGATGGTTGTGTGAGTATTTCCACCCAAAGCTGTTTTAGGGCAGCAGTTTTAAGGCTTGTGAAATACTGCACATCTTACCTGTGTTTGTTGAAATGTGAAGGAACAATTTCAAATGCTCTTTGGTACATACTGTGAAAAAGTGCTTTGGGAAAGGACAAATGCTTTGGGGTCCAGCTGGCGCCAGCAGGGTTAAAACATCTCGCGACTGCCTCGGACACCATATGTGGCGCTCAGAGCTGCACAGATGCAGCTGTCATTTGAGCTCTGTAACACGTGTTTTTGTTTGCTAATCTAAGCAGATGTTGCAGGATAAAAAGAAACACTGGAGGACTTTCTTTTGGGCTTAGGAGGGATAAACTGTTGGCTTAACACTCAGCCCTCGCAGTGGGTTACACTGAGAGGGGCCGATAGCAAGCCGTTGGCGTGAGGCCCCTCATGGTGCGTGTCCTGGTGGCACACGTTTGTGCAGCCTGCCAGCCGTGGGGAGGTGCCAGGCTTTCTGTGCAGTCACTCCTCACTGGGAAACAACTTTCCACTGGGAAGTTGAACAAAGGAAAGGCTGCCTAAGCAAGCCACTCTTCCGGTTGAAGGAAAGAGGCTCTTAATGAAAAGAAACAGATTGCCTTTCCTGTTGCAGTTAAATTATATGAGGGCATAAACAGTAGGTGTGTAAAGGAATTCAGTTTAATTGTGTCCTTATAGGGCCTTTCTCTTATGTTTCCACTTTGTAGTGAGAAAGGATTTAATTCTGCCTCCCAGTTATCTTGATAAAAAAAATTGAAAATCTAGAATAAATTAGATTATGAAAAATTACTTCAGCATATGTGTGAATTTCTATTGAAATGTTTTTCTCTGCTGTGCACTGTGTAGTATTCATATGAAATAAATTAGGCAAGTTGTGTTCTGTGGAGTTAGAGACAAGAAAACCCAGAACTTCCATGAGAACGGACAAAAAACTCATATAGGTTTTGCATTCCTGCATTTGAGATGCGTCTTTAAAGACAGCAGCTTTTGTAAGCCAAGTTAAGAAGCCAGCCAATGCAAAGTTGAAATGGTTTGTACTTTCAGTTCTTCATTAACTTTCCCAGTGTTTGTACAGAAAACTTTTTGGAGCGTGAGATGTTCTTACTGCCTTGTGCTAAAAGTACAGCTTGCATTGGAGTGGAGGTTAAATTTTGCTCGTAATTGAGTTTTCTTTGGAAGTAAATTGAGGTAGCAGTGTTGTTTTTGTTTTTTTTCCTAAAGAGCATGGCTCTTCATAAGACCTCTGAAGACAGAGGACCATCTGAATCTAGTTAGTCCTGTACGAAGCAAGGATTTGCAGTGAACCTTTCAGTTCTCTGTATTTACGACATTCTTATGTGCTAATGGTGGTGTTGTTTTTAAAGCTAGGAAGCAGAAATTGCATCACGGATTACTGTTTGATGTTAAGGCAAATGTTTTCAAAACCTCCATGGTCTGTGTTTCCTGAGGACCAGAAGTTACTATTTTGAGTGGAAAATTAATACAATACAACTTAAAAAGTGTGAGGCTGCAAAAGAAGTTAGCAGGGATGTTTGCTGCTTTTAATCTTAGTTCAGCACTTGTGCAAAGCAATGTTGCTCAAGCAGGCTGACTGTATAAATTAGTTCCTCTCTCTTCTGATTATCAAAGTGCTCAAGCAGGGGGCATGTTTGTCTTGATGCCAGGCCAGCTGTGTAGTGCTTATTGCTGTACTGCTTCCACGTTCAAGCATTCTTGCACCATTTCACTCACTCAACTCTTTCCATTTCCTGCATCAGATTTAGGTGGGTTTGCATGTGTAGTTGAGGCTTATTTCCCAGGAAAAGCCAGACAAGAGCTAGAAGGTTGACCAAAGACCTTAAATATTTTAGGGATTGTAAATTAAAACAAATTAACTCAAGGACACAAATATTGGGTTTCATTTAAGCAAGCTTAAGAAATGAGTCAAAATGAAATGAGTTGTTGCGCAGAGCACCTTGAATCGGGCTGGGTAGAGCTGCTGTTCCTCCAGCACCTGGAGAACAGTGAGCAAAGGAGGGCAGTAGATAAACACCCTGTGAAACATAGAAGGCAGTGTCTGAAACAGAGACAGATGTACCTTAGATGTGCTCTTTGTGTACAGGCACTGCACTGGTGCTTTAACACCATGTTTTCTTCAGGGAAGCATGTTGATTTGCCAGAGGCTCCAGACGCTTAATTAAAAGCTATCCAGTAATGAATAATCCCAAGCAGGTCTGCAAACAATAGTGGATGTAAACAATTTGATCTTCTCTGTTTGATTGCATGATGCAAAACCTCTTTTTAAAAAGAGGAATGTAACTACTTGTTTGGAATATCTCACAACTCGAGCCAAAGCTGCTGCATGAACTCATTCCTTATTATTTTATCTATGAACAGTTTAAGTGATCCTGGCCCCAAATTGGTGTGTTCTATACACTGCAGTTCTTGGCTAGCCCAAGTGGAAGGTTTTTTTTGTCCAGTTTTTATATGTCTGCAGAAGATTTTTTTTTTATGTTGAATGTTGTAGTACTTAAAAAATTCAAGACAAAGCTTAGTGTTAATGAAAATACGTTAAAATCTTTTCGTTCTCCACTCTGCTAAAGAGAGAAACTGGAGTAAGTACAAACAGCTACACTTTCACAGGCTTTTGTTGGTGGCAGCAGACTAGACATAAAATAAATGATCTTTGTAAAAAGCAATTAGGCCAACATGGAGGCAGCCCAGAATGTTAATGCACTGTAACGTATTTTCTTAGTTTTTGTCACCAGCCTGCAGCATCATGAAGAAGAATGTCATCTTCAAACAGCCTGTAGCCACTTTTTTTTGCAGACACCAAAGCCCTGGAGCAACATATTGTCTGTGTGCAGGTATATACAAGGAGGTTCTTTACAAAGCCAGGCCTTAGCCAGAGCACACTGTCTGAGTTAGTTAATGTTACTATTCTGTGACTTGTTATTTTTTCCTGGAATAATACTTCTGGAATAGTTCTCATCTGTTTTTCTTTAACTTTCCTGCTCTGATAAGTACAGGTCACTCTGGTGCGTGCATTGGCAGCTACTGGAGGATATTCAGGTCTGTGTAAGATAGAGCATTTGGTTATCTTTCAATGTAATTGTCATTAAGGCACGTCCAGTTGTAACTTAATAATGGGGTGGAAGTCTTTTGTCCTTAATGAAAACAGAGTTGCAGATGCTAATCTGTGAGGGAGAGGAAATCAACAGAGTAGTGTCTAAATGTAATATTTCGAGTAGTTTTGTGCAGTTCTGCATTATCCATCATTGTTATCCTTGTCAGCAGCAAGATGCTTTCAGACTGGGTCATCCCACTCAGTGCAAACCACAAAATGAGTAAGTGGTAAAAGATGATGGAGTGTTCCTGCTTGGGAAAAAAATCAGCCACTAGGACTGTTGGAGGATGGGGAGGGGTTACTTTGAACTGTCCCAGTCTGGTCTTGCAGACTGAATGCCTGCTAGTGGTTAGAGGGAATTATGTGCTCTCTGGGAGTATATTTGCTAGTTGAACTTCATCCCGAAGGAATCCGGTTTGTGTGCTCTTTCAGAGACTGTTCTGTCATGTGAACCAAAGCACATTAAGTGGGACAATAAGGAAATGTGCATCAAAGCCACGTTCCTGATCTGAATTAAAATGTTAGTATAGATACACCCAGAGACTGCATTTAAACTGCAGTGTAAGTGCTTGATACACGTAGAATGTGCAATCTGAGGCCTGCAACAGTATTCAAAAGCTCAAGAACTATATAGCACAGCTGGAAAAGGTACATAAGCAGGTGTAATCAGTGTGGAAATGGCTTCCATGCAGAATAGACTGTAAAACTGAAGAACTTCCCTGTTAAGAAAGGAGGTGAGTGTAGCCTGTAAAACGTTGCATGGTAAAGTGAAGGTGAGTGATATTCTTGCTCTCTTGCATACCCGAAGATACATATTTTCTCTCTTTGTGATTTGATTGATCAACCTGCTGCTCAAGTATACATTTTTGTGTCCCCTATACATAGGAGGTTGAGAATACAGGAAAAAGCAGGCAGTGCAGGGCCCATTTTTTCATTATCCGTGAGCTATGACTGAGCGGTGTATCATGTGCTGACCATTTCAGCTCATTTGAAGCAGAGCGTGAGAAACTATCTGTGCAGACTTCTGACAAAGAAGAGAAGCAGAGATTATGCATGAAATAGAGGCACTTTTAACTTGTGAATTGTTAACAGGCCTGTGTATTGTCTGTTCAGGTCAATGTCTTGAGACGGCAGCAGCGCATGATCAAAAACCGTGAGTCGGCCTTTCAGTCGCGCAAGAAGAAGAAAGAATACATGTTGGGACTGGAGGCGAGGCTGGAGGCAGCCTTACTGGAGAACGAGAAACTCAAGAAAGAAAACAGCACACTGAAGAGGCAGCTGGATGAAGTAGTATTAGAGGTAAGAGACTGTGATGAGAGTCTGACTTTCTATCAAGGCAGTTGTTCAAGTGGAAGGCGCTAGAACAGAAATCGTGGAAATGTTGTCTGGAAGACCTTTGAGGGTTTCTAGCCCAGATTCCCACTCCAAACATGGGTTTCACCAACTCTGGGTCAGGACAGCTGTCATTATCTCGTTGACTTTTAATTCTTTACTCCATTGTGCTTCTTAAGATTTCACTGAGAAGATACACAGGGTAGAAGCTGAATATAATGTACAAACAAAAGTTTTATTTTTAAGTAGTCCTGACATGTACTCATACATAATTAGGCAAATATAAATCTAAAAAGCAAGCTTCATTTGGTGTATTTAGCTTCTGACTTATGTTTGCATATCTATGCCCCTCTTTTACTGCATGTCTTCTGATTTTTTTCCTGTCTAGAACCAGAACCTCAAAGTATCATCTCCAAAGAGAAGGACCCTGTGTGTGATGGTGATACTGGCTTTTATAATGCTCAATTATGGTCCACTGAGGTAAGCTGCCTAGAAATTCCTCTTTGCATAGCAAGTTTTCTGTTCTGCAATTTTTGTTTGAATAGTTAACACAGGCACCAGTGTGTTTTAAAGACTGGAGCTTGATATTTGTCCTTTATTTTTCTCCTGCTTAAGGGAAGATGTATCTGTATAGTGGTTCTTCCTTTGAACTCCTTCTGGCAACAAGAGCTAGATCTTGTACTTTTAGTTTCTCTTGGCCTGGCATTTTTTTAGTCAGTGCAGAATACACCAGTTTGTCTGCTTGATTTATATCTGAAGAGATTAAGAACTGTGTTTATAATCCTTTCAGGAAAAAAATGTTACAGACTTCGAGAGATCATCTGGTCATTTATACCTGTGCTCATTTCAATACCTATGAGTTGAAGCTGTATTAGTATCCAGTGAGAAAATCCCTCTGTATGTTCCAGTGTTTTGCAATCCTGACCTTTAGATGTGTCTAGCTGCAATCTCCCTCGTTCATATGAGCCCTGTGTTACTTGTCTTCTGGATTTGGTGAAGAGGTTTTTTCCCTCTCCTTGATTAGTTGAAGTGATAATGAAAAACCTATCTTGTTTGAACTGTTATCAGTGGGGCATAGGAACCAGAGAGCAGGAGGGAAATGCTGCATTACTTCCCAGACACTTAAAAAAAAATCTGTGGAAGAAAGGAGAACAAAAAGCAGTACTTCTTGCACATACTTGTTTATTTAATTTGACTTTGGAACATAAAGGCTTTTTATACGAAGCAGTTTGCTTTTTCAAAAGTGGATAATGTTTCAGTAGATTCTCAAGTCAGCAGTGTCTCCATTTGTCCTCAAAACCCCAGTCAAACTAAAGGAACGGAATGGGATAAATGTGGAGGAAGACTTTCTTTCTGACTGTGATAAATTTTTAGAATGTTGGTGTTTGTATTTTTAATAATATTAGCAAATCTGCTAAAGCTGAAATTACTTTTGAAGTATTTGCACTTATTGCAAATTCTGTGTATCTCAGGCAGTGAAATACAGCTGATAATTCTACTTTGATATGGATAAGGTAGACTATTTCTTAATGCATTTAGGGTCTGTATTATGATGTTTGACTACCAGGCAGAAAAATCAGCTTCCAGAGACAAGTGAGTGATTGATTTGTACATCCCATCTGCATTTCAAATGTTACCACTCGCTTGAGAGAGACACTTGGTGAGAACTACCAGAATGGGTTATCTTTCTGAAGCTGGGGGAAATTCTAGTTTTCTCTGCATTACAGTGAGGTGATGGAATGCATAAAACTCTTGTTAGTGATAAAATGCTTGGGAACATAGAGAGATGGATGGGAAGTCTTTTACCACAGTGCTCTAAAGCTCCTGTGGCAGCTTCTCTACCCCCAGGAATGAGTAAGCTGTTGAGTTTGATGACAAGGCACTTCTGTCAAAGTAGGCTGGAAGATCAGCTTGTGTTCATATCTTTGCAACAGTCAGTAACTATAGAAATGTGAGAGGGTTAACTTCTTGACATGTTTGATGTTTAATAAAGTAGATAAAGCAAAAAAGAAATCCTTGGATGTCTGGCTGTTCCTGGCCAGTGCAGTAGCTGAGCATGCCAGTGTGACTGCTGTGTCTGAACCAGGTGGTTTGCATCAGTACTGGATTTAGGCAGTGAAGAGAAATGTATTTGCAAATTTGCTTTTTTTTTTTTTTTTTTCCTCCCTAGCAGAATAAATGCTTTGCACTGCAATTAAAATCCTAGACTGTATCAAGGTGGTGTGAATGTTGATTGTGCAATGTTCTTTGGAAGACCCAGAACGTGAGATATACAAACCATTTCTTTAGATTTCACGCCTCCCATACACATTTTCTTCCTTTTATAAAGGTGTCACTGAATGGTAGCTTCACAAATGCAATAATCAGGATTGCTGTTCTGCTTAGTCCTTAACAACAGGAGCTTCCAGTGTATGCGCTGTTTTTCAGTACCTGCAACCTCTTACAGAAATAAGTGATTTTTTGTTATAATATCCGTGCTAGCTTATAGTTCAGCAAAAAATACTCTTTTCCCCCAACTGTGGAATAACTAATTTCTGTGCAGTGGTCAGCTGGAGATAAATATGTTTTGGAACCTTGTAACAGTGTTGCCATTTCTCCTAGTAGGAAATCATTTCACTTGCACACCTGTCTGGAGGTGTGCCAGCATTCAGGCTCAGGATGTTTTGATTCAGACATATTAGCAGTGAATAATTATTCAAAACCAGTGAACCATTGCAAAGGGAGAGTGACATCCAAAAAAAAGCAAAATCATGGGAAATTCACCCCCTAAATTCTAGAGCAGACTTTGGAATTCCCTTAGCTATCCTTATTGTAAGATGCTTCTCGGGTTCTTAGTTGGAAGTGATAGGATTCTTTGAAGACTAGAGGTAAAACAGAAGGTCAGATATATATATTTTCTCTTTATTTACCTATTTCTGTCAAGTCAGAGAAAGCAGGGAAGCAGTTGGATTGTTTTGGGACAGGAATGTGAAGAATAGACAGTCCTGCAATCCCTCCGTGACCTGCAGTGGGTCACTGGAGATGCAGTGTATGGGCACTCAGCGTCCCACAAAAAATCCTATCTGGATGGTTGGCTGTGTAGGTAGTTCTGTGTTTTCCTCTGCATTAATGGATGTGTGTTGCACTAATACTGGCTCACACATAATTTTTTTAGATTGGTCTTAAGTCTTGTTGACTGTGTATTTGAGGGGTGAGATGTTTGTGATGTCTCATGGAGGACTCTGAGACTGCCGTTCTGTTGCTTTAAGTTTATGGGAAGCAGTCCAGGATGTGGCAGATGTTGGCAAACGAGTTCAGCAGATAAAATTATTCTGCTGCCACATTTTTTCATGCTGACAAATATGTATATAGATAATCTGTAATGTTGAATTTGGGAATATGGGAGTTGGGCTGAAAAGTCTGGTAGGGAAGCTGGCTTGATGACACAAGAAATCTGTTGGAAAATACTCTAGGAAGAGTCTAGTCCAGTCTGCTTAGTTGCCAACAAGCTTTTCAAAACATCCTTCAGTCTTAGACACAGCACCATGTTATCTCTGAGAAATTAATGTAAGTCTAATTAAATGTAAATTGAATATCAGTGTGAATTGCCGATGTGAAAGTGGTTTGTATGGAGTTAGTGGTAACTCTGTATTAGGTTGTACTGTGTTACTAAACTCTTTTGGGTTTGTTGATACTTTGTATAGAAAACAGAAACTTTCAGTTATTAAAAGCAGAAGTAATTCAGCAGGATTTCTATTAGTGTAAGTTTCTTTTTTATCTGTTAGTTTTACACTAGAAGAAAGGTGCCCAGGAATTTCCCATCTGTGTGTCACTGAACTATTCTCTAATCTTTCTGAGTTATTTGGGTTTGGACTTAACATGTATAAAAACCTCCTTTTATTATTATTTAAGAGTGATTGGTGAGGTGTATGAAGGGAAAAGGGTATGTTTTGATTCAGTTCCTTGCAGAGGTCACCCCCTCACCCGTGTTACATACCACAAGGTGCAAGACAGGAATTGGCAATCTACAGTGTTTGCATGAAAGGCAGTGAGCACACAGAGCTTGGCACACAGCAGGGTTGGGAGCTGGGACCACGGCACCTGGAGCAAGGTATGTGTGGGATCTCCTGCCTTCTCCTGTGCCTCCTGTGAGAGGCAGCGCCCGTCGGTGCGGCCACATTCCCGGCTGCCGTGGCACCCCTGAAGGACTGCTGGCTTCTGGCACTGAGAAACATCCAGTTTGCTGTGCAATTTTGTTTTACCACTTACTACATGAAAGCTGAGCATTTTCAAATTATTACAGTTCCTAGATGCCTTCTTTTTCCCTTGTTTAATTTCCACGTTTGTGTTAGACTCTGCCTGTATAGTAACCAGATCTGAAAATGTGTTAAACAAGCACGAACAAGGCTGAAACAAATGGAAACCAAGCCCATGTTCTAGTCTAAACAACCTGTGTATTTATTTTGGGAATATTTTTATTTTGATTCTATTCCCCATTTGAATATGAATTGTCTTGTGTGTTTGTTTTTTTAATGCAAATCCTAAATGTGATAGTAACATATTTGCAGGAAAATAACACAACCAATGCATAAAAAACAGGGAAGGGAGAACAATCACAGAGGATGCAAAAGATAAATTTTCTGCATATCTTCTTCTTGGGACAGTAGCAGCAAAGCATGTAAGGCAGGTATTTGCTAGTGACCTTAGCATTATTTTTTGTCTATGGAAAAATGTTCAACTAGTTATTTTTCCCCTATAATCAGTCTGCTCAAGCTTACATGGCAGCTGTCATCTAGCAGCAGTCTTAGAGCATTTATTAAGATGTCAGCCAGCCAGAATGTGTCCTAACTACCATTTCAGATATTTAGTGGACAGAAAACAAAGAAAAATATGTGAAGTTGGAGAGAGGAAAGGCAAATTTGCAAAGAAGTTGGAACAGGAGGTTTGAGAGGGTGGTGTGATATTTTATTTTTTCTTTATTTTTATTTTTATTACTTTTGTGTTTTCTTACAAGTTGGCCACCTCTGTATGATTGGAACCTCTTTCAAACTGAAAAAAAGACTTGATGTCTTAAGCTGTATTTGTGGTGGAGGATGACTGAGGTGGTGATTGATGGAGCTCAGTAAAGCCGCTGCTGCTTCAAAACCTCTTGTGTCCTGTTGACCTAAAGCAGCTGCGCTGGAATGGCTGGCCTTTTACAGAGACTTCATTGCAGCTCCTCTCTAGGGTGTCCTGATGGGTTTTCCTCTACTTTCCAGGACTATCCTGGAAATTGAATAATCTATTAAAAATTTAGATGCAGTGACCAATCTGCCAATAGAGACACTGGCCTGGCCATCTGAGAAATGTCATTTGTCTGCTATTGTCATGGACTACAGCAAATGAAGAAGCAGGGATTTTTTGACTCCTGAAAGACTTAGGGGTGTGTCTCATTCCTTAAATTGGTAGCACAAACAGGAAAAAAAAAGGACAAAAAAACCAGAAGTGGTAAGATTAATCATCTTTTACTAAAAATGAAGAAATTGCTCAAGCATTGTTCAGCTGCATGCTACCACGATCTGCTGCTTGTAAGGATGAAGTAATCAAAACACAAGTCTTTCACCAGCACTGAGATTCGCATCCTACCTAGTCTGCAGGCTGTTAGTCAGTACTAGTGTAGCCTGGTGAGGTTTTGGAGCACAAGCAATTTGGGCTGCCCACAGCACCTATTGAGCACACCTGTATTGGTGTCACTGTGGTCTTACACAAGCTGAGCAATCTTGAGTTGGTGTGTGGGAGAGCAGGATTTTTCTGAGGTCTGGTGCACTGAGCAGTGTTTTCGTGCAAGTTTTCTCTTGTTTGAGCCTTCATGCTGGACTCCTTGATTAAAGAAACAGACCCGTCTCATGGCAAGCAGGAGCCCAGGGATACCTCGGTGGTGGGATGTTGGAAAGTTAGAGAAATAATACTGTAGTTCCCTTAAAGAGAGCATTTGCTGTGTGGGCAAAGGAGCTGATTTCCTTACCATAACATCACATGCAGCAAGAGTTGTGTTGCTACAGAGGTGCTGGAGCTGTGTGTTTTGTGCTCGGGTTTGTCAGTGCAGATCCCACCCACAGCAGCTGGTCCTGGGCCAAGGTCTGGAGCTCACCCCTGTGCTGCCCTGGCAGGTGAGATCAGTCATGAGATCGAGCAGTGTCCTGGTGCATTTGAAAACACCTCAAATGTCCTCTTGAATAACATGGGCTAAGTAGACTAAAGCCACGTGTCTGGCAGCTGCCCAAAATGAAGGGCAGTGACTGGCATCTGAAACACTGTATTATTTTTGCCTTATATTATTTTGTTGCATTACCAGTTCTCTCCCAGGTGTGTGTGTGCTCCTTCCTCCCTTCATTCCAGTGTGAAGTGGGGCAGATTAGTTGGAATCTCCAATGGCTTGCAATGTAATGGAGGAGGAACCCCCCAGCCAAAAGCTTGGCCTTTGCTGCCTTCCAGCCATGCCTGACCCGGGAGAGGTTCTGAACTGGGAGCATTAAACATTGTACCAGTGGCCCATGATTTCCTTCAGCTGTAGGTGGGATGGTGTTGTCTAAATTTGCAGTGACTACTTGAAGCATCTCTAAAAGATGTTCTGGTAGCAGAGAACCACAGAGTCAGTTTCTTACTCTCACTTCATCCAATCCTGGGATTTTTTGCACTTTGTGAAAGTTATAAAAGGATTGTTTCTCTGCTTTTTACAAGCCTCATTAGCCTTCCATATGTCTTCGGGAGGTTGATAGGCTTAAATGTGATGTATACCTGAAGTATGCTAACAAACCTACATACAAATGATGACAGGCAGAGGGCAAATAATTTCTTACTAGCAGAGAGGAACTGGTGAAATGTGAAGAGAAAACCGTTAATGAGTGCAAGAGGCATGAAACAGTGCCTTGTTAGCCAGCTCCGTGTCTTCTGGCTGTCAAGGAAAGACAGAGCCCTTTGAGTGTTTTGGCAAAAACAGCAGAAGCATCGGAAGGCATTTGTGACTCTTAACATTTGTAATATGGGAAACTTAGTTTAATGTTTATGGCACTGAAAGAATATGTGCTGAATTGAGTGTGCATTTGTGTTGCACATGGCCCAAAGTTAGAAAACTGTTTCTGTAGCACACCTTTGGCCTTGTGTTGTAGTTTTTCCTTGAAGAGAGAGAGAGGAATCGAGAGGAAAAGGACAAGCTGAGTAAATTGGACTTGGGTCCAGGTTCCAGACCTTTCAATACCTCTCGTGATGGGTTGGTGCTTGCATAAAATTGGATACTTTAGGTTTTCTTACAAACTACAGCTGCAGGAGCAGGAAGTGATTCATTCCTCCTTCTTTTGCTGATCACAGCCACAAGCTTTGGCAACAAAGGCCAGCCCACTTCCAGATAATGGTACAGAGTTTTCCAAGCAGAAAAGAAGTGCTCTGGGTGTCAATATTTGCATTCTTCCTTTCTTTTCCAGCAGCTTTATTAAAAATAAATTGCTTTTTAAAGCGTGCAAAACACAACAAAAAATGCAGAGGTCATTCCTCTGCTTTGTGTTGCTTTCCTCATCTTCCTCTGCAGAGGAAGGAGGCCAGGCTACTCTTTCCAGCCCAGTGCTTGGAGAGCATAGGTCTGGAGCAGCCCGGCAGGGGAAGGTAAAGCCTTGCTGTTGGCAGATGGTGCACTCATCGGGAATAAGGAACAAGAAATACTTTCCAGAGAGTGTCTGGCACTGTGGCAGCCTTGTCTGGAGTCAGTTAGGAAGAGGACAGGGTCTTTGGTTGGTGTCTCCTTGCAATGTCAACTTTAGCTTGTTGGAAACATCCCAGCTCATACTCAGAGATGGTTCTGTCCCCAGAAAACTCTTTGTTATGATATCACTATTGGCTTTCGTCTACGAATTACTGTACAGCTTAAATGTCAGTATTCAAAACTTGAAGTGCACAGCCAGAAGCACAAGCAAAATTTAGTTCATGCTCCTGGCAAGACTTTCTTTCACATTTATCAAACTGACGTTCAAACCAAAGAAGTAAAAATACAGCTAAAATATCAGGTGCCATTGAACGCCTGGAGAAGCCATGGCTGGAGCGTTGCTTTTCTTTCCCTCCTATAATCAAATTTATCTACACTTCTGAACAAACATCTGCATGAAGTATTTAGTGGTTCTTTCTTTTTTTTCCCTTGGATCTGGTTTTGCCTCTTAAGCCGATAGCTCAGCCAGCTTGGACATGGTGTTTGTGGCTTGTGAAAACCCTTTCAAGCTCGTGGTGTCTGGGATGTCCAAATGCAGGCTCTAAAGCCTTGGTACACCCCAGGTGTGGAAGTGTGGCCAAACAGGAAAGATTCCAACTTCTACGCTGGCCATCTTGTCCAGTGAAACCATTTTTCAGCTTCAGCCTTTCTTGACTTTTAAGGTGGGGGAGTAACTCAGTTCCTGCAAATAGTAGGACTTGCTCAGGGCAGGTATGCCAAAGTGCTCTTCCTTTTCCAGGTTCTCATCTTGTAGCCCAACAGAATGAAAAAAACTGCCAATGCTTTTGCCATCTGTCATTAAAGCAGTTCTTAGAGCAAGGATTGATATCTTGGTTGAAAATACGGTTTTTCTGAAGCTTTTTTTCCTCTGAACGAGATCTTCTACTTTTCTTTCTGTGGTTTCTAGCCTCTTCTACCTGATGTTATTAAATGCCTGATATTAACTTCATCATCTGTGTCATGGTGTTGAGATCTGCTCTGTAGACCCTTCCTGTTCGAGCTTGTATTGTTGCTGTTCTGCCTGGCACTTGTAAAGCTCAGTATGCCTCAGGTGGATCAGTGTTTCCAGATGTAGTTCTGCAGGAGAGGTCCATCCTATCCCAGCTGCTTGAAGGGATTCCTTGGTTCTAAGTCATGCTTTTCCCCTCTGTGTTAATTTGAGATTTCAAAGGAGTATTTCTGATATCCTTTGTCAGACTGTCATTAAGCCACTTGGTAAGGAAAGGTCTTTGAGAAGTCAGAGGGTATAGACCATTATCTACATGTCTTCTGTCTGCTTCCTGAAGATGGAGCCCTATTTATAGACAAACTTCATTGGTGACCTCTCGTGGGAGAAGGGAAGAGGAAGAAATGATACAGCAGAACAACAACATCTTCTATTCAGATGGGGGAAAAGCGAACAAAACTCCCCAAGTAACTGGAAGGTGGAAGAGGGGCAGGATTTCAAGTTGTGGGGCTTTTCCTTATCTAGACGGACTTATTTTGGGTTTGGGTCATTGCAACAAACCAAAGGAACAAGAAAGGGGGTTTTCGATTTTTTTAAGCATATTTTAGGCTTTGAGAAGGAAACTTTTGGTCATCTTCAAGGTACAAAGAGGAATGGGAGAGGGGAGGCAAATGTGGCCCATATGGCTTATGGCAGAAATTACTGCTAGCCCTGCTTCAAAAGAAACATTTTGTGGAAAGTAACAATCCTAATAAAGGAAAGAGCATTGGAATAAATACCCTAATGCCATATTTTGTTCTCAGTTGGTGCCTATGTTATCAGAATTGGGAACCATGGTTTATGTCTGTAAGGATGGCAAAATGTACTCTGTTCACCTTCTTTGTCTCTTGCTGCTGAAAATATCTTCTCTCATTTTGAAACATCCCATACTTGGCTGCTGCCAAAAGTGACATTTTAATTTAGATGAAAAGATTAAGCTGTTTTAAGCTTGAGAAGAGTAAAAATAAACATTTCCTCTCTTCTAAAGCTGATGCTATAAAATGAGGTGTGTGTGGTTTTGAATGGCTGTAGAGCTAAAACAGCTAACTTACAAAAACTGGAGATTAACTGTGTGTATCTTTATCCTGGATGGACTTGGTTTGGATTTCTCTACTGTTTTTCAGAGCTCAGGGTGAACTAGAGTAGGAATGTATTGCATGTGACACTTCACCTCAAACTGGCCACCTCGCCAAGCTGGAACCTGAAATAAGAATCGCCTTTGCAGAATGAGACAAATAGGAAGGAAGAACCATTATGGAAAAATGTTACAGAGCTTCTGCTTAGATTTCTGTCAGCTTTAGCTAAATAATTACATGGAAAGTTCCTCTGGTTCAATGTGTCATTTTGAACAGGAAAGGAGAGAAGTAGGATAGACTAAAATGCCAGATCCAATAAGTCCGGCAACACACTGGATGGGTGATAGATTTCAGGCTGTGGAGAAATGGTTTGCAGGAGAGTTACAACTTTTAGATCTTCTGATGGATATTTGTGGTTTGATGAATAAACTACCATGTCCTTTTAGCTGTCATGACTCCAGATTAGGTAGAGTGGGGCATTTCACTGGCAAGCGACTTCCAGCAGGAAGGTGTGGCATCTGTTTAAGCATCAGCCTTAGTTTTGAGCTCTGCTTCTGGGCTTGAGATGCTGCCAGTTGTGCTGATGCTTTCATTGGAAGAGAAGAAACATGGTCTCATAAAATCCAGTAGGTAGTGGAGATTGCTTCTGTTAAATTGGATAGCCTGGTGTTACCTGATAGAAGGTTATGAATAAACCATCCATCTTTCCATGCTATGCAGTAGAAGCAGTGAAACATTTGGATATCAGTGCACACAGGCAGTAAGGAAACTGTAAGTACTTATCTGCCCATTGGCACTAGTGAAAGCAGAGCCTGTAGCATTTCTGCTGCCCTGACTCAGTGATGCTGCCTAGAAACCTGGAGGAGATGAGGCAGCTAAGGTGATGTCAGCCAGAGTCTAGGATTGCCCTGACTCCTGTGGTTCAGAATATGACAAAATTATTATTCACAGGGACACCTGGGTTACTACTAACAGGAGTGCCAATGTGTTGGCAAAAGACATGGAATTGTTAGGCAACTCTGTGTGCCTTCTCTGTAGTTTTGGAGTGTTTAATCTTGCCCTCCTCATTTTCGCTTGTGTCTGTTACCATTTGTATTTGTTTCCTGTTGCAAAGTGATGCCATGTAAAACCAGGAAAATGAGAACTTCCCCTGCAGAGTTTATGCTCTGCTGCACAGGAGAGGTGGGGCATAAATTAAAATGTACTCTGTGGGCAGTGGTCAGCATGTATGGCAAAGATCTCCTTGGTGTGCTGGGGGCTTGTATTTTTGTATTTTCACCGTGTCGCTGCCGGTGATGCTCTGCTGTTGTCAGCCAAGAAGGTTAGGACTTGGGTTTGTAGATATGCTTATTTCAGGAAGCAACCATGTAAAGGCATTCTCGGGAGAGGAGAAATTGAAGGACTGCTTTTGTGCTCTCAGGATTTCTCACTTGTAACTCACCCTTCTGAACTAGGATGCAGTCGATGTTGCACAGCAGTTGTCTGGTCGTTTTTCCACCTCACATGTGCGGTGCTGCTGCCTTGCTTTGCATGGAGAGCAGCACAGAGGTTCCTGTGCTGCACAGCTGGCTGGATGAGCAGCCCACAGGGAAGGATCCTTGAATCAGTGCAGGCACACACCAGAACAACAGGGTGTCTGGGACCATGGCCTGCTACTGCTTTGTAGATGGGGCTGTCAGCCCTGCCAGTTGTTCTAAATCCAACAAGAATTAAATATACATGTTTGTGTACAGTTCCGTTAGATGTCTGGCATAACATTCCAGGCTTGCAGCTGCACGGAATTTGGTAGCTAAGTTTTCCTTACATAATGTATTCATATAAACTATGTCAATTGTACTTTAAGGCTGATAAAAGTTAAAGTTTAGGGGGGCTTTTATTTGAGTATATGCCTGCAGATCTGGGTTACAAGCAGATTGATCTTCATTTCATCAGGTGAAGCTTATTGGGAGAACATGAAAAACAGAGCATCAAAATCCTTCAAACAGTTAAAACTGAAGAATTTCTTTCCAGTCCACTAATGCTTTGAATGACAGTATTATAATGACACAAGATATCACGTTTTTACATTAGATATGACTTGAACCTTATCCATGTAACATAATGACAGCCAGAAACTCCTCTGCCTGAGTATTTAACACTTTACAGTCAAGTACCTTGCAGACCCTTTATGTGTGTGATACATTTTGCTGCATTTATTATGTTTTCCAGTGTATTTGAAAAGGATCCCAGTGGAGTTGATTCCACTGCAAGTTCTAACCACCGAACCAGAAATCTTCTGGAGTTCTCAGCTGGCCAGGAGTCCAGTGCAGCTCAGAAAATACCTGAGGGCATCATTCCTGAGAAGAGTAATAGGTGAGATGAAAACCTTTAACATATTTTGAGTGGCAGAGGGCAATGGTGCTTTTAGCTCTCACTGCCTTACTGACCGTTTTAGACAGTGCTGTTGCTGCTTTTACGGAGCAGCAGAGTTTACAAACACAGTGTTTTGAAAGCTGGTCTTTTATTGTTTAACAAAGTTTACCAGGTTCTTTTTCAAATAAATATGGTATTTTATCTCCAAGATTACCCAATACGTAATGCTTCACAAGTGTACATGTGGCTGTGCTGTGTGGTGTTTGGGAAGAGAGCATATAAACAAGGGTATGTCACAGAGACTTTCAGAACCTTTTCCAATTCTTCATCTGCCTGCTTTTTTCTGGTCTATATTTTAGCTTGCATAGTCCTGATATTTGTCATATTATCTGTATGTGCGTACTTTTCAAGCTGGAGTATTTATTTTCTTAGTTGCTTGAGAGAAGACTGGGGAAGTTCACAATTAAGAACATGCTCTGAACTTAGCAGTGTGCATTTTTATAAAACTGTGAGTCCATCCTTGTGTTAATGCATTATTTGATTAAATACTGGCTTTCAGGCTTCCTAAATCTCTACCATGCAGTTCATAAGTGAACATATAATTACCTCCAGATTGAAGTCTGGCTAATACAGCTCATGTTTTCCCCTTACAAGATTTATCCTATTAGACTGTCCCTTTCTAGTAGAGTGTTTTGGCTGGTTGAACAAAGCCAGGCACAGATGTGCAGAAAGCCCTAATGTATTTTGCCATGCAGAAAGAAGTCAATAAATCAAGAGCATTTTAAGGCTGTAGCCATGGTGAGGGCTTTGTGTCCTGTGTGGTACATTTCAGACCATGACTTAAGTGATGTAAGAGTAGACTAGTTCTTTTAGGAGGATATGCATGTGCCTGTATCTCCTCCTTTTCTTTCAGTGTTTCACCCTGGTTTTGGCAAGCTATGAGCTCTTTGCTGCATATTCTCCTTTTCTCAGTCCTAGATGCAGTAGACAGGAGAAGCAGGCATGAAGATGGAGAGAAAGCGGGGAAAAGGAAGGGAATGTAAATGAGGCTTTCGTAAGCTCTTATACCTGATTTTTCAGAAAGAAGTTGAAGTTTAGGAGCTACAAGTCTATCAAAACCTAGAGGACTAAAGCTTATTGATTGATTGATAACTTATGAAGGGACAAACTTATAATAGGCATTGTGGTAAGTAGTTAACCCCTCAGGAGGTGCTGAGAGTGTTTTGGATTTTTGTACTGAGAAATAGATGCTCCTTTTCACTTTTCATCAAAACCAAGCTAGATTCTGGATACACTTGGAGATGTAAATCCTCTCCATTCAGTTGTAATATATTTTGTGGCTGCTCCATTCTCATATAGCTTGTGGTCTTTATATCTGCATGGTTTTAGCGGATAATAAATTTAGTATTTCTGTAGCACAGCTCTTGAATGAAAAAGAAAGTTGTCTCAACAGAGATCACATAGTTTACATACTATTAGAAATATTTTACAGGCTACATTTTCTTTCAATATCTGGTCTTTATGGGAAGAGATCCAACATCTGCTAATGCTCAGCTGTCTTCCCTGTGTTGAGTGCTGTCAGACCCCTTTGAGGAATTGACTGAGAACATTGGATGTTTGATAGGAATTGTTATTCACCTGTTTCGAAGGTCCCAAGGGAGCAGCTGTAACATTTGTGGGTCTGCTGATGTTAGTGCTCATTCTCTGGATTTGGTCAAAGGTCCATGAAAAAGTATTTTAAGGGATTTCTTGCTATCCTTTTCTTTATTTTCCCAGGTATGATCGTTCTGTATCTGATAATAAAGCACTAATGATAGTCTCAGAAGAGCCACTTTTATATATTTCACCACCACCACCCCCCTGTCGGCCTCTGATCAACCGGACAGAATCGCTGAGGTGAGCAAAAAACCCTTCCTGAGTGTTTAAGGTTTACCAGGAGTTGAGATATAAATTCTGTGTTGGCTGAGTGCTACTGGACAGACAGCTGTGAGTGATGTTATTGTACATTCATAGAGTTCATCCAGTACGTGACCAGTGTCTCTCTAAGTGTCTGCACTGTCCAATGTCTGCTGCCATAAGGACAGATCGACTTGGATCTTTGTAACCTTTTGATGGTTTCAGTCATGATTTTCACTCTGCTTTCACGCTGGTTATTTGCAATAACTGAATAACAGTTTTCTGACTGGGGATTTTTTGTGACTCAAAAGAGAAATTGTTTCATATGTAGGAATGTTCATGATATGGAAATCGAGTCCAGCTAAAACCCTTTTCCATCTGAATTACATAAGAGATAGTCTTCTATTCTTCAGCTTCTGATACAAGCAAGCTGAACTTGACACTTCAGATGGGCTTTGTTCACTGTTAGAAAATACCTACCTCCACTTTTTCCATAGATATGTCATTAACCTTATCTCCATCATCTTTGTCCTTTCTGTCTCTCAGATTTATTTGCCGTAGTTTAGCCTTTTTAACCACTAATTTGTCTTGATCAACTTTTGATTTTGAATTTCCATGGTCCTTCCAGTAACTTCAAAATTACTGTTCATTGGGCAAAAGGAACTACTGTATCTACTTTATGTTGAAACATCCATGAGTGCAATACTTTAGAGATATTCCCTTACAAATTCCCTCATAAATTTCACCTTACCATTTTATTTTATTACTCTTTTGTTTAAAAATAAATGATCAGAAGATAAAAGCAGAGTAATCTGCAGTGTGTCTTTGTGGTGGCTAAACCATTTTATAAAACTAAAAAACTCTGCCATTGTTCTTTGAAACATCTGTTGATGCTGTGGGTTTTTCTAGGCTGAATCATGAACTTCGAGGATGGGTTCATAGACATGAAGTGGAACGAACAAGATCTAGAAGGTTATCAAATAACAAGCAGCAGAAAGCACGGGTTATGCAGGTATGCATGTTTATATTCGTGACTCAACAGCATGACAAGATAATTTCAGTCAACATGAAATATTCTCTCTTACTTGTTTGCACTTGTTGTTATAGACAAAAGTAGCAATGGTGCCGGTGATTAGGGTACCCAACACTTCCCATTTTAAATTGCTGGGTTTGGTTGATTATTATGTTGTCAAAGTTGTTCTTCCATTCCTGCTCTTGGATTCAGGCTAGAAGTTTTGAATTTTTTTAGCAGTCAACAAAATAGGTTGCGCATATTCTAAAATTAAACAAATAGCCTTTTTATGGCTTCTCTGTAAAGATGAGCAATTTGTTGCAACTGCACGTTCATCTGCCTCACTGTTAAGAGGCACAGCTAATTGATTTTGTGGAAATATTTCTATTTCATTTTTCAGATTTTTGCTGGAGGGATTACTTTTTGGTAAGACTACAGAATTATAAGACTTGTACTCATATCTCTCATTTTTTGAAATCCCTTTTATAAATCCTTTTATCTACATGACATACTGATACCAGGGCTGAAATGAAGACTATGAATTTTCAAAGTGTTTTATTTGATTAGAGTAAGTAGCAGCTTGAAAAGGAATTGAACTTAACATAGGAAATAATTCACTTTTCTAGGGGAAAGGTATTGTGCATTAAACTTCAGATTCTTTTCACTAATGTCCAAAGGAAATTGGTAGAACAAAAAATTTGTGCTTTTAGTGTTTCAAACACCAGAAGCATGTTGTGAATAGTATATTTTAGCAGAGGTGCAAAGTGGACATGACCTCAGAAGAATTCTGCACGTATGATGTCAGTGGTACTGGATCACTCAGTATGTGCAACTGTTGGGTTTGGTGCCAGGCTCTCTTCTTTGTCCCTAAATGTGTGACTTGAAATTTAGCTGTATTAAAATCTTGCGCTTTTTTTGTTGTTTTTGTTCCAGCTTGATTGCTGGCCATTTCAGTTATTCATGTTTCACCAGTGGAAAAGTGCACATTTCTGGTGCAGGGCACTGATTAACCTCTGCATTCCACTGTACTCTCTCTTACAGATGTGTGACATATTTTATGTAGTGGCAAACCAAGAAAATGCTTGTTGTTTGCACTTTGTGCCATCTTCTCATATTCCCCCTTTTTCAGAGCTCCCTGAGTGAGAAGGCAGATTCCCAGCTGATGGCCATGCCTTACACAGACACCAGACTCAGGTAAGGCAAAACAGCTCCTTTGTTACTGCTTTCTACTTCATAACACCACTTTTTACCAACAGTTGGTAAAAAAATGCCAGTTTTCACTTTCTCAGAATTCTTAAGCCAAATGCAGCTACTTTTCTTGGCCTAACTTCTGTGCCTTAGCAAATAATTGCTTCTAATGATTTAAACGACACTTAAAGGGACCCCCATATCACAGCTCCACTCTTCTGAGGTCTTTCTACCATAAGTCTTATGAAAATCTTTACTTCACTCTGCAGAATCCCCTTCTAATCAGATTTGAATATTTCGGGAAAAAAAAGGGGGAATTGACTTGGGATTGTCTGTGAGAACATCATTAGTTTATAAGAAAGTTTCAAAGGACCATGAGTCTGGTAAGAGAAAGGTTTCCTTGACTATCTTCAAGAGTAGAGCCATTATGGCTAGAACAAAATTATTATGATGAAGTTAAAGTACCATTACGCCTTATTTGCATGGTTTATCTCCACCTCCTGATTTTTCCGTGCTGATTATTGGAGCACACTAATCCAGAGATTCCTGATGTCCCCTACCCCCTCCTCCACATAACTATCCTGTCCCTCTTCCCTGGTAAGAGGAAGTACTGGAGAGTAAAACTTGAGGAAACAAAATTTCTCTCTCCTGAATTCTGTGTGAGACAGTTTAAGAGGTTCTCTGCTTTGAAGTGCCAAAGAGGAGTGTAAGAGCAGAATGGAGTATAAAAGGGACATTTTGTTGAGAACACCACCTGAAATGTTGCTGTTGAAAGTGAGACAGCTGTGGGCCTTCTGTTTGCATTGCTGCTTTGACAGCAGAATCAACCAGGGGGAAAACAGCAAAGCTGCAGGCAAATGCTATGGAAACCAGGCCGTCAAATTTTGGTATGTCTTGACTTTCAACAAAAAAAAAGCTTTTTGAGTTCTACAGGTAGATGAAGAATATCTGTTTTAATTGAACGCTGATGAACAAGCATCATGGCAAAAGCAGTTTAATATATGTGCTTGCATTACTCTTGAAAAAATTATCTGGATTACTGGAAACAGTGTGCAACATCATGTAACTCTGCATGGAATAATCTGTTGTGCTCAGAAGGAAGTGGATTTTTTTATTTCAGATTAATGATGTTTATATGAACAGGACCAGTGAGTCATGGCAGCTGCATGCTATGACTGTCCTGGAGCTGCTAAGAACATAGAACAGATTTCCAGTTCCTCCCAGAGCCATCAGCTATTAGGTGCTCCATGAAGTCATAGAATCACAGAGTAGTTGTAAAGAACCTCTGGAGATCTCTAGTCCAAGCTCCAACTCAGAGCAGGTTTAACTTCAAGTTTACTGTATGTCTCTCTTAGAAGACGTGGTCTCCATCTCTGTTGTAATCTCCATCAGGAACTGGATATTGCAGTTAGACCTCCTCAGCCTCCTCTGAGCTGAGCTGAACAAGCCCTGTCCTTCTGTCTTCTGTCTCTCCTTGTACATCCTGTGCTCCAGGCCCTGTCCATAATGCAGCTCACTATGCAGTTTCCCTCCAGATCCTTGCTGGCTCACATTCAGCTTTGCTGTGAGCACCACAGCTTCTTTTTGCAGCACTTGTGCCTCATCAGTTGGGAATAAACTGCTCTTTATTTAGTTTGGTCGTTGATATTACCCCTTTGCAGTATCCTGTCAAGGTGTTTAATTTTTAATACCAGTGCTGTGACTGGAAATTGAGTGACCTTTGTCTTCCAGAACACCCTTCTTGGTGACCTGAATCCATGGACAGGAGGACATTAGCAGCATCTAGATTTATCTGTGTAGCACTGATTATACCAACATTGTCGTGTTGGTCCTGGATTCCAAAATAAATTTCATTAATTGAAAAAATCGCAGGGAAGTCAAAGCAGGGGATGAAGACAAAAATTAAGATGATTTCAAAGAAAATCATCAAAACCCCTCACCTGTTTATGTAGCTTCCTTCAGAGGTGGTTTTGTTGAGGGCTTCTGCAAGTGTGTATTTTAAGGCTTTAGATATTAAACTCTCTCCTTATTTTCTTGTTTCTAAGTTTTTCACAATTGAAATTATAGTTGTTGATGCATAAAGCCCTGTGTCCTCAGTCTCATTCTTTCTCAAAACAAGCCTGTGTGCAACAGTGCCCTTCAAACTTTTAAAATAAGAAAGACTCATTTGTCTCCCAGGCTCAGCACCACTGTTTTGGATGTACATTTAATATGATGCTTTCTTGTAATATGTGATACTAACACAACTGATATGTTTGCACCTGTTTTTGGCTCTGAAGTTCCTCCCTTCCTTTCATGAAGAGGTCCATTGCAGTTACCCATGGGTCGGTGGTCTAGTGGTTAAGATGCGGCGCTCTCATCGCCGTGGTCGCAGGTTCGATTCCTGGTCCTGCTTCAGGGACAATCC